>QLSR01001487.1:1496038-1541277 GCA_031780015.1 Citrullus colocynthis
AAAAAAAAAAAAAAAAAAAAAAAAAAAACATATCTTCTATTCTCCAGCATTCAGTTCTCAAATGGTCTATCATAAAGCACGTATTGGTAGAGAAAATATCACTTAGCTATTTGACAGTCTCATGTGAATAATATTTACACATCAGCTCCACAATGCCAGCTCGTCAAAGATTGGACTACAAGCCTGCCAGGTCACCAAAAGTTTGACTCTAGTTATCAAAATTCCAACTGTGTTTAGTAGATAATTCAATCAAATACAGGAACATAAATAAACCCTTTGATTAGAGAACCTGACAACCGTTGTACTGTTCTTTGAACCTCTCTTTGCCCTTGGTTGTCTATCTGGAATGGAAAATGGATGTGAATAACAGAATAAGAGTTTGGTCAATGTACGACTCAACGTCGTTAATTGAACATAAATACAAATTGGCTCAAAAAACTGCCCTGTTGATTCAAATCCTTGAATTCCGACTATTGGGAAAAGTCCTTGCTCGACATCATGGAAATTGATTAATCAAATCGTTTGAATTTCGTAGACTTTTAAGATATAATAATATTGACTTTAACGATCTAGATTTCATAACTTGAGTCTATATCCACTATGTTATGTGTGTTGGTCTTGTGGTAAAAAGATAGGTAAAAAAAAGAAATGTAAAGAAAACTTCAAGGAAATGAGAGGGTAACTGTCTAAGATATTAAAATTTTAAAGAAACTTTGACTAACTGATCATTTACGATAAGGAGGATTAATTTCAAGACAATGACTTGAAGTTTTTTTTGGTATGGAACTGTGGGTACTGTGTAGTACAATCAGATATTGTATATATATATTTCGTGAAATAGATGTTTTGAAGAAAAAAATGAAGAGTTGTGTCGTGAGATGAGTTTGATATATGAAGTTAAAGAGGAAAAAAAAGACTCGCTTGACAAGTATGAAAAGAAAGTGAAGGAAAGAAGGAAATCAGTGTGGTAGAGGTTGAGGGTGAATATAGTAATGGGTTAAAGGGTAGGATGGGTGAAATCCAAGGCAAGTCGACGTGAAAACCCAAGTGGTAGTGGGATTTTGAATGAAGACAAAAGCAGCATTGAGTTTGATTGGATGCAGGGAAAGGCAGACATTATAAGCCCAATGGCTTGTGTAAGCCCCCTTCCCTTTTACTCCTTCCTCCAATGCTTCTTCTCAACTCTTTTCTTCACTCTTGGGTTTCCTCCAGACTGTCCCTTGACCCCACTTCCCCATTTTTCTTATGTAATGATCCCCAACACCAAACCCACTTGAGAATGAGATATGTTAGAATAAGATAACCAAGTTTTCTGTTCTTGTAGAACTGTTATAGTCAACAGTCAGATAAACCCCGGCTGTGTTTGAGACTCAATTACAGACCACACCATGTTTAAAGCTGTATCTTTATCTTTTTCTTCTAACTCTGTATTGATGATACAAGAAACCAAGTAGTGGATGAAGATGATTCATTATCACTATGCTCTATCATATCAAACATCCAACTTAATTAATACTCATTTTAAATATATCCTTTTCTTTTCTTGTTTATTTTTTTAAGGTTAAAGTGAGAGGAGTTAAGATCACGCAGGAGTTTGTTATACATTTCACATGATCCACGAATCTCCAGCTTTTCCTTTCCAACATTTATCAACTGCTCCTTTTACAGTTTAGCCCTTCTCCTCTCTTTCTCTCTCTCTATTATCATTTATGAATTATGCAATTTGAGTCTGAAAAGTCTGAATCCACACAGCTGTGTTTGTTTGAATTGTGTAACACAATAGGTTTATATAGTATAATTTTAATTTGCCGGTTTGTGAGATTACCAAGCTCAATTTCCATTATTCGAGACTATATAGAAAAATCTTATTTTTGAGCCAGATGTCATTAGGGCATTGAAAAATGGGAACTTTTATGAGGCATAGCATTTATAATGTGCAGAAAGTTGTGATGTTTTCGATCCCCCACATGACAGCTAGCTAGATAGATATGTGCAGCAAAGTTGAATAAAATTGTTATGATTATTTGATTGATAAACAACAATTGTTGTATTTTGTTGGGCAAACCCCAAATATGAGTTGTGTTATTGTTATTGTTGCTGCTACCACCTCGGTAAGAACCAAATTTAAATGACTCTTTAGTCTTGTCTTCTTTCTTATTAAAACATACAAAATAGCTTCTCTAAGCACCAGCCTCCTTTCATGTATCTTCCTCATATACTTATTGTGTCTCAGGTTCGTTGAATCACCATCAGATGCAAACCTTCAATTTCATTCTTTGTGATAATCAAATTTTAATCGTATAATATAGATATCCACTACCTAATCATGTAAAAATAAATATAAATATTTACATATATTATCAAACATGCAAACATATTTTGATTAGAGAGATAGAGAGGGAAAAAGAAAATGAATTCATATACTCTAACCAATGGACCAATCAACCCATACATACATACATTGGAATCTTCTAGAATAATTAATTTTAATTTTAGCTCAAGTTTAAAAGAGTTAAGAGTAGAATTAGAATTTAATTAGATCGAGGTTGACATTAGTTCTTTTCCCTCCAAAATAATAATAATAACAATAGTTCAACTTTCACTATCTCGTTGTTTGAACCTATTCTCTCCCCTAATATAAATATTTGAATATGAGTTCAACTCATAATACTTTATATAACGAATTGAACAAGAAAAATAATCCTACGGAGACTCAAACATAAAAGTTATTTGCATTCATAGTCAATGGGTTAGAATATTATTAATACAACTAGCAATAATATATCTATAACTTTCCTAATTCTTTTATAGCATTATATAAATACCTCTTTAAGCTATTGTCTAATTCGACCATAGAGGCAAGAATATCTTTATTTATAACATGATATCAACAATTTTTAACAACATTCTTCGAGGCACTTGGATCTTGTCCGTGTTGGATTTCGCTATTGGTGTTTTGTGGCGTTAACTTCAGTCATTTTGGTCTGTTGTCGATCTTGTCTGAGCTAAGAGATTCTCGCACTGGTGTGGTGCTGAGCCTATTGTACTCTGATGTTTAGTACTATGAGTGATTAATTCAGCTAAGCACTAAAAGAAATAAAGTATGACCTCTCCAATTGAAATTACTTATCCTCCCCTTTGGGTGGTTGAATGAGACTATTTATAAACTAGTCCTTAAACACATGTCAACGATTGTGTGTGACGGTAGGGGTGTCATGGACATTTTTTGTGCTCAAAGTTGAAGAGTATCCAGACTTGTTTATTTTCTAATTAGTATATATTTGTCAGCTCGATTGGTCAATCTAAACTTTGAAACACTAACATTTTTCTTTTGGGACACTTTTCCTGTGCCTCTTTTTCGATACTCTTTAGGCTTAGGTCCACCCGTTTTTTTTTTTTTTTTTTTTTTTTTCAGTTTAGATACTTTTGATAGCACATTAAAAGTGAATCCAATATAGTTATGGGTAAGAATCGATGCTTTATTTATTTATTTGTAGTTTTAAGTAGAAAAAACTTTTATAGGATATCCGGAGGGCTTAGTTGTAAAAAAAAAAAAAAAAAAAGGGGGGACCAAAGCCAAAAAAAAAAAAAAAAAAAGGAAAAAAAAAACATAAAATAATAAGAAAAAAAGAAACAGGAAAACGACAACAAAAAAAAAAAAAAAAAAAAAAAAAGGGGGGACCAAAGCCAAAAAAAAAAAAAAAAAAAGGAAAAAAAAAACATAAAATAATAAGAAAAAAAGAAACAGGAAAACGACAACAAAAAAAAAAAAAAAAAAAAAAAAAGGGGGGACCAAAGCCAAAAAAAAAAAAAAAAAAAGGAAAAAAAAAACATAAAATAATAAGAAAAAAAGAAACAGGAAAACGACAACAAAAAAAAAAAAAAAAAAAAAAAAAGGGGGGACCAAAGCCAAAAAAAAAAAAAAAAAAAGGAAAAAAAAAACATAAAATAATAAGAAAAAAAGAAACAGGAAAACGACAACAAAAAAAAAAAAAAAAAAAAAAAAAGGGGGGACCAAAGCCAAAAAAAAAAAAAAAAAAAGGAAAAAAAAAACATAAAATAATAAGAAAAAAAGAAACAGGAAAACGACAACAAAAAAAAAAAAAAAAAAAAAAAAAGGGGGAACAAGAACAAAAAAAAAAAAAAAAAAAAGAAAAAAGTACCAAAAAAAAAAAAAAAATATTTAAAAAATAAAAAAAAAAAAAAAAAAAAAAAAAGAGTGGGTCCCACATGCATCTAGTAGTTCATGTGTGTTTGTGTCGTGGTTTAGGAGATATTATATATATAGAGATCCATTGGGTGAGCAAAATGGCTCAAAAGATTGGGGGAAATTTGAGTTATTGTATGTGTGTCATTGAAATGGTTAGAGAAACATTAGAAGTAGAATAGATGTAATGGCGACCAAGAAAGCGTCAGCCTTGCAGGGATTAGAAGCCGAGGAATACCAAGAGCTTCAACCTCTCATTGAAACTTACCACAAATTTGAAGCTTCCCCTAACACGACCACTTCCCTTATTACCCAACGCATCGATGCTCCTCTCGACGCCGTTTGGCCTTTCGTTCGCAGCTTCGATAATCCCCAGAAGTATAAGCACTTCATCAAAAGCTGCAATATGTCAGGTCAGCTTTTAAATATATTATCGTCACTTTCTAAGTGTTTAAAATATTCTTACTTTTTTTTTTTTTAATAAAACAAATGGATTGCCCACGTTAGAGCATAATTTACTTGAATTAGGTTATGTTTGAGATTGATTTTCTTTTTTTCTCTCAGATTTTCCAAAACTAAACGTTACCAAAATTTTAGTATTTAATTTTCCACTTTGGAATAGTACTTTCATACCATCAATGTTAATTATAAATAATTAAAGTATGTTTTGAAATAATTTTCAACACGAGATAACAAAATAGTTAATTTTAACTGTTTTTAAATTACAGTCAAATTTGAGAGACTTATGTTGTGTTGTAAACGGCAGGGGATGGCGGGGTCGGCAGCATTAGAGAGGTGACGGTGGTCTCCGGCCTTCCGGCGTCGACAAGCACAGAAAGGCTAGAGATTTTGGACGACGAGAAGCATATTTTGAGCTTCAGGGTGGTCGGAGGAGAGCACCGGCTGAACAATTACCGATCAGTGACGTCGGTGAATGAGTTCAACAAAGACGGCAAAGTTTACACCATCGTTTTGGAGTCTTACATCGTCGACATACCGGAAGGAAACACCGGCGAGGATACCAAAATGTTTGTCGACACGGTCATCAAATTGAATCTTCAAAAACTTGCTGGAGTTGCCACAGCCTCTCTGCATGAACATGAATAGGAGTGACGACGGCGGCGCCAGAGGATACTCTGCCGGCGGTGGATGGGATGGGACTTCCTCTTTTTTTTTTTTTTTTTTTTTTTTTTTTTAATTAATGTTTGTATGATGATTAGTGGTGGGTCGGTATGTTTTTTGCAAGTTGAATTTGATTTTTAGCTTGTTCTAATTTATTGGGTCGGCCGATAATGGATTGGTTGGGAGAATTAGAAGAGATGATATAATTCAGATTATATATATATTTTGGACAAATATTGTCTTAATTGATGTTTGATCAATAAAAGATTTGATGGTTTTTTTTTTCTTTTTTTTCTTTTTCTTTCTTCTAACTTTTTATGGGAAACTTTTAAGTAATCAACCAATTTCAATATCATAAATGTTACTTTGAAATCAAGGATTTCAAAGTTAATTTCATTATAGTCAATTAACAAATTAAATTGACATTTTATTATATTTGAAAGTATTTCTAATAATTTTGGAATTCAAAATAATTACTCTATTTTTTTTATTAGACAATCTAGGATAATGTAAATTTGTACATGAGTGTTGTTACTTTTCTTATGATTGTGTTACTTATAATATATGTTCTTCTTTCTCCATATTGGATTTTCTTGATTTTTAAATTTATATTTAAAATTATTGAAATAAAATGTTGAATGGATTTGCTAGCTACATTGAATGACATATTAAATTAGAGTTAAATCTAATTGGAACAAATATATATATATATATATATATATATATATATATATATATAGTTTGGGTTAAATTGAATTAAATTTGTGATAATGAATATGGTATGGGTCCTTTCCATAAGGCAAAAGCAATGTACTACAGATGCTTTTTCACATGCAATTGCGTAATTTGATCATCATCACAAGTTCATTATTGGATTATTTGCTTATTAAGGGAAATTATTTTTTTCTTCTTATCATAAGATTGTGTCACTTGAAACTATCCATAGTTGACTTTTTCAGCCACCCCTTTTAATTATTTTGACGGTTTCTGTCCTCCTAACAAAGATGTATAATTGTGGACTTTGATCTTTATGTGTATTTAATTACCCACACGTTCTAATGTGAAAGCACTTTCTACAAGTACTTTTGAAAGAAAATAATATATACATATTTCTTCTAAAATTACTTTTGAAATGGGTCTTTTGGTAATATTTTGAAGAACATTTTAGAGATGGATGGAAGTTTGAGGATTAAAAAAGAAAGAAAAAAAAATTGTGAATCCCTAAGTTTTGGATTTCCAATGACAGGGACCGAAAGATAAAAGAATCGTGGGGATTGCTTGTGAGCAAACCATAGGAAACATGTGACCTTCAAACTTCATTATCATAACTTATATAAAAATATTATCTTCTCAGTTCATGAGCAGTAGGTATAACGAAAGCCTTTTGAGTCGTCAAACTCTTTTTGTCAACTTTGAAGTTGCATTTAATTTTCTTGAGTGTTTTTGTTTACCCTTCTTTTTTAATGAGTTGATCTACACAAAAGTACTCGTCAATTCACTGACATGAAGATAACTCAAATGGTTTAGATATACTCGTCAATTCACTGACATGAAGATAACTCAAATGGTTTAGATATACACGCACAAGCGAGAGACTAGAGGTTCGAATCCCTTGTTCCTACGTCTCATTTTACTCCAAAGAAAAGAAAATAAAAGTGTTCTTCAACACCATATATATTATATGGCAAATCTTCCATCGTTTACAACCTACTGGCCTTGCCTTGAACACCATCTGATCAAATCAATATGTAAAAGTTTACACAATCGATTTGAAGAATCTAATCTCAAGACCGTATCGCCTGACAAAAGAAAACGTTAAAAGCCGAGAGGCTGGCTGCAGAGCAGGCACAAAATTCCTCCATAGTATCATAGATGTGTGTTACAGACAATGTCTATTTATATATATATAACTTCCATGGTAGCATCACTGAAGGGATGGATTCGTAAATCAAACCAATGGCAAAGATTTCTCTCTGAGTGGATTGTCATGGAGATGTTGCCTAAGGAACTTTACCCTCATGTCCCCTTTGTCATTCATGCATTCCTTCCTTTTTCTTCCATTTTCAATCCCATTTCCGTTTAAGGTGATGGATGTTGCCTGTACTGCTGCTGTAGCCATTGAATCAACCATGTCAAAGTCACCAACAGAGAGATCTTCATCCATCACATTTGTGGCATTATTAAAGAAATTAACATCTAGGTTCTTGCCATCTGAAACTTTTGCTGGTTGTAGAAATTCAGCTCCTGACTTGCAAATGATTTCTCTGGCTCTTAACTTGGAGTTCAAATGGTCGAACACTCTCACCCCTTGATCTTCCAATACCAGAAGCCATTCTGAAGTTCAATCGATTAACCATCAGCTATCAATAAAAGAACATCGTACGTGCATGTGTATATATATATATTGAGAAAACTTTTAGTACTCCTACTACAACATATGTTCGTACTATAGAATTTTTTAACGTTGTT
Organism: Citrullus colocynthis; assembly: GCA_031780015.1. Taxonomy (NCBI): domain Eukaryota; kingdom Viridiplantae; phylum Streptophyta; class Magnoliopsida; order Cucurbitales; family Cucurbitaceae; genus Citrullus; species Citrullus colocynthis. Next base: position 1,503,837 of record QLSR01001487.1, read on the forward strand.
GGATCTCATATCATTCTTAAAAGGATGTTGATGTCAGAATTAGTTAGTGATAGTATCCTAGTATTAGGAAATTATCTCATATATATTGGTAGATTATGCCCAGCCAAGTCCTAATGTTGTCCAGCAAACATAAAACAAGACTCACAGTATAGATGGCTTACAATCCAGTCTTTATGAAAGTTCAATACATAATAGTCTATTATGTGTTATGTTGTACATTAATTGTTATATGCGTTTTCTTCAAACTATATCTTCATTATCATTAAGAGAAGTACATGAAAATTTTTGCTACACTAGAAAAAAATCATTGCTCATAGAATCACAAGTCAACGTACATGTTTAGAAACTAACCGATAAGAGCCGTGGGTGTGGAGATGTTTGGTTGACTCATCCTCTCGCTGAAGCCTGGCTGGTTTCTGATCCAATTGATCAACTGAGAGGGCCAACAAGTATTGCGGAAGGCATTTATGTAGGACATAGCCTTACTCAGATTTCCAGTGTCTCTGCACCAATCAGAATGTGCAATTATTAATTTTTATGGCATTACAGCACATGTATTGGCTAAGTTCAAATGGAGAATTGAGATACTATAGCTAACGTCTGGAACTATGATTTGTTATACCTAAAGGATCGAATACCATTATCAGCAACAAATAACCAATTCAAACAAATAGCTCTTAAATCGGCAGCAGGTCTTTCAATTCCAAATTGAAGTTTGAGGAATGGATACTCTGGTATTATTGCAGCATCATATAATACTTCTCGCAGAATCACTTCATCAGCAGAACGCTACAGAAGAAACAGTTCAGTCAAATCAAAGGTTTATTCCCTTTACCACATCAAGGTGAATAAGCAATATTACTTCCAAAGATGTATCTGATCAAGCTTAAGCCACCATGGGCGTGTATGGCGTATCTGATGGATAGTAGCAGAGTTGCAGAACCTCAAACTACATCTCATAAGAAAAAGCCATAAATCTAGAAGTAGAAGTACTACTGCCTCAAATTCTTATACTACGAACATGGTACACGCAAAATACAAAAGAAGGAAATACTGACCAACAAATATGTAGTTGGCAAAACTGACTGCAGCAGCATCCTGAGGAAAATATCTGATATGCACCAACAGATTTCAGATTACAAGCACCCAGAGTCATTGATAATAGGAGAAAAGATCGGATGCAATTAGAGCACAGCTAAGAAAAGCTTGGTCATCCAGATATGTAGAGGGAATACGAACAAGAGAAGCCCTGAAAACATAATGAAGGTGCACGCAAAAGCCATTGGAATTTTTATTTTATACCTCACATACAGAGAGATACTACTTTCAGAATTAGATTTGTTTGTGAACATAGAACAATCCACTCAATTATATAATTCCCAACAGAGAATATGTGCCTGCTACCCCTTGTCTTCACTTTTAGCAATGTTTACAAATTGCAATTTCAGGGCTTCATGACTAGTTTGCATGCAGCAAATATATCAACTGCAGGACATATGGTGGATGGTTGAACCCAGCATCCAGTTAATGTATACCAAAATGAAAGCAGATAAACTGAAGATACTTATGCTAGATAGAGAATGATATGATCTCCCCAACTGTCCCCAGAAAATTTATGAGATGGAATTTGATTTATGTGTTGAGTCTAGGTGAAGGTCAAAAGAGAGGTTACTAAGTAATTAACATGCTTTTACTAAACAGAAACAAGAGAGCTAAGGAACAAATTGTGGACAATCCGGGTTATTTAACAGTCTCGTGACATTAAAAAGAGAGAATACCAGAATCAAATCTCACCATAGAAGTGACAACTACGAAACCCAGCAATCATTTGGACCGCTCGGCTGTGGAGTTCATTTTGCAGTTCTACCATTGACATCCGAGAAGAGAATTTCAAGCACAGCCTCAACAAAAAGGCTTCAAACATAACGATCCCAGCAAAGTAGCCCACCCCACTGTTGACACTGATGCCTTGACAAATTTCATGGCGAACAAGCGGGAGAAAACCCTTCAATTCTTCTCCAGGTTTGTCCACCATCCAGACACGGGCCAAATCCAGAAAATAAGGATCAAACCCCAAGGAACAACCGTCTTCCTCGGACTCTTGACCACAACAAATACTGATATAACTAACAACCCCGTCGATCAAATTCTCAGCCTCCTCCTTGGACGTTTTCTTCTCGACAACTAAATCGAACAGACAGTAGATAACCGGGGCCAGCACGGCGATTCTTTTCGATGCACAGGACGACGCCGTGCAAGAAACAAGAAGTTGGAATAAATCCTTAACTACAAGCAGCTTCTCCGAAGAACCTCTGGCTGAGGATTTAGCGGTGTGAAACTTCAGAGCAGAGTAAAACCACACGACGGCCACCGGTGGGTCGGGCAAATTTCTGAGCAAACGAGAGAAAATGGGAATGAAACTAGAGAAATCAGTAACCCCTTTTCGATATTCATCGAAAAACCGTTCGATTGATTCTGAAAGCATCAAACCATAAGGGTCAAGTTGGTTTGGAAGTAAAAGGAGCTGCGATCGGCTTTCATTCATTTTGAAATAACAGAATGAAGTTGAAGTAATATCTCAGGGTTGGGTTTTTGGAGCAATGAAAGAGGATTTGGTAGTGAAGACGAAAGGCGAAAGAAGTGGAAAGCTGTATACAGTACAGTATTGAAACCCTAGATACTCGGGTTTTGAAGAAAGCTTGGAAAAAGGAGGGAAAATGGTAGGATCATTTTGAATTCTCAACGAATTAAAATAATATATAGCAAAATTAAACAATTCTTCCCTCCATTCCTTTACAATCACACCATGAATCTTAATTTTGTCCTACTAATCCCTTCATTGATGTGACATTGGCCTCTCTCCATTATCGTCTTCTACACTAAATACTAATCCACACAGCCTGCTTCCTTTAAATCTCATAATAACCATAAACCAGAAAACGGAAAAAGATTGGAAGCAAAATGTTAACGGTGAAAGCTGACAAATTGTTTCTTCCTCGGAAGATTCTCTGATTGGACCAACTAATCGTCGGTCAGAAACTGACATAAATTTTTTTAAAAACAAAAAATGGATATGATCTTGTTGCCTAATTATCCCAACCATTGAACTCCTCTCGTTAATTTTCCTTTAAGATAGATAAAAAATAAAATAAAGACCTTTCCAAATTGGACCTTTCTTTTCTCTTTTTTCTTTCTCCTTTAGATACACCTTTTATTTCTTTTTAGAACACAACACTTGGGTAGGGATTTGAATTTGTAAACTATTCACATGTCTTAATTAATTAAGTTATGCTTGAGTTGACAAAATAAAATTACTTAATCATCTAGTTAAAAATAAATAAATAAAATAACAAGATGTAATTTAGCATATCGTCTCCAAATTATCATTAAAAAAAAAGAAAGAAAAAAGTCATGCCTCTTCAAGTATCTCGCATTTTCAATGCATATTTGTCACTCTTTCTTTTGCACAACTCACAATTCAAAACACATTGTACCAATCATGTCAACTACATTTGTCTTTACATATATAGGAAGAAAATCAAATAATGGTATTGGTTTAAAACATAATATTTTATAAGTAAATGAATTTACACCTTTAAATGAATTTACACCTTTAAATGAAAACTATTGACGTAGATATCTTATGTAGTGTTTTGTATTTGGTAATTATGTTTATCCACTATGGTTGTATTCTTTAAAAGATGTTAATGCCTAAACTATCGGTTGTTCAAGTTATAAGGACAATTATGTTAGTTATGATCGGTTGTACAGTTTTGTATATAAGGGCTTTAACATTGGTTTGATTATCATCAATGAAAGGATTATCTTGAGTTCTTGGGGTATATAATTAGTTGGTATCTGCGTGTTGATCCAAACGCGCATTCTTTTTTGGATTTGGACATATGGATGGATGCAGAAGTCTCCTCCTCGACAAAAGCTTTCAAAAATCAATGAGACTCCACAAGAAACGGGAACAAATAAAACGTCCGGTTGCCTTTGGAGATTCAAGAACTTGTGAAGATGACAACTATTACTATGGAATTCACCCATCCTTCCTAATCCTACAACATTTAAGTGTCGTTCGGAAATTACAGAATTGAAATTTGGAAACAGAAGCTGAGGAATGCCATTAATAATAAATCAAAACACACTAAACTGAATTGAAAAATTCAGAAAGTTTTGAGTATACTCCAAAGTTGAAGAGACATAATTCTTTGCCATGCACAGGCTCCAGATAACATGGGAGATTAACAGAAAAAGGGGAGGGAAAAAAGAAACATCATCAAGGAGGATCAGTTATGGGGTCTTATTGAAGTATCACTCATAATCTTCTATTACATTTCCACAACCTTGTAATACATCTTATTATAGTCTGAAGCATCCACCAACGACCAATACCTGACTTGGATGGATGTTCTCACTTGGTCCACCACTGTAGGAAATCTTTGCGTCTATTGATCTTCTTTTGCAACTGAAGAATTCCATAAAGTAGTGCCTCAGCAGTAGGAGGGCAACCAGGAACGTAGATATCGACAGGGACAATCCGATCACAGCCCCGAACGACCGAGTACGAGTAGTGATAGTATCCGCCACCATTTGCGCAGCTTCCCATGGATATAACCCACCGAGGTTCTGGCATTTGATCATAAACCCTGCAGAGAACAAAGTGTCAGCATAGCTTGGGCATGAGAATCAATTTATCAAAATACCAACACAGGAAATTACAGAGTTCAACTATTAAAACCCAAGAGAAATATTATAGTATTTAAACTTCAAACAGACACAAATTTCTCAGCCTAGTTCAGAGGATTCCAAACCCTCCCTTGTCGTAAAAGAGATGTCAGAACCAAGATGGACTACAGTAAAACCTGTATGAATCCAAGGCCTTTACCACCATGGTTATCCTTTGGGTTAAAAGGCACAATTTTGGTTGAAGAACCCAACGGATTACAGAAACAATACATTAAGTACAGTCTTTCTTAAAGTTTTCATTGAAAAGAATGAATAAATCAAGTGGTATTGTAACCTATTTATATGACTAAATTGGTCTTCAATGTAACAATCAAGGGATTCGCTAAACTTAGAAGAAAACCAAAGCTTGACTCAAGTAGCATTCTCAGATCCAACAACAAAGATAATGCTTCACTAACTTCCAACGGGAAGTTTGAGTTTCGAGCTTGATAAATGAAGGTATGCAGCATTCAGGTCAAGCATTGATGGGGCTCTTAAACATGCAAGATCCATTAGTGATCAATATCTCGCCATAGCAGCAACATTCATAAACATTGACACATACAAATACAAAAAAGAGACGGTTGCATTTGACTTCAGCATACCAACCACATTGGAGAGATGTGGACACATTCCTTTCCCAAAAATAATCTGTCAACAGTTTAATGCATTTGAAAAGAAAACAGGTTTGATTGCTTCTATAGCATCCATTTGGCATTTCCCAAATGAGTCAATCAAATATTTGAAACTCGCTTACCATGTACACACTTCAAGATTTATTTGCATTTTAGTCTATATTGCACTTCTCAAATTCCAGCACCAATATCCCATTAGATGAGATATTTTTAGGAAATAGCTTAATGTCCTGAAAAAGCAACCTCACGAGCCACCACAACCCTCATATAGGCATAAAGAGTTATTTTGAGAGAAGAAAACATGCCAGACCTTATTTCAATCAAAATAAAGGACTTCCTAACCTACTGCAATTACAAGCAATACCACCATACAAATGAGACCAAAAGTTCAAAGAATTTTACATATCATTGCAATTCATGTTCTTATCATATTATTCCTTTCTATAAGAGAATTCTCACATATAGAATTTAGAGATCTCTTGGTCATATTAAAAGCTCATTTTTACCCATCAAGATTAAACAATAAGAATTCTAATGCGGGGGTACAGTGTCTAAATTGTGTATTCCTCTAGGCTTTAGTTTCATTGTCCTCAATAATCACTAATCAGAAACTCATACATGGCAGCCTTGTGCAAGCTACTTTATACAATTCAATTTTTATTTATATATTTCAATGTGTGTCTTGGCTAGCTTCGATCCACCTTAACTATTATCACGTGACAATCAGAACTAAGATTAGAAAAGAATGGCAAAGAATGTTTTTTCCATTTGACCTTATTAAGAAGTTAGCTACTTATGTGAAATGAGTCCAGTAATTCTTGTCAAGCTTGCAAGCAAAGACACGACATGCTTACTTTCTTGACACATTTCAGTATTAGGAAGTGTTTACTACATGATGCACATTTCAAATTCGTACACTGACAAAATAAGGACAAGGGACATCTTTAAAACAAACAAATAGTCGTATACTTCATTAAGTCATTAACTGCTCGAACATATAAAGGACAGATATAAATAGATGACTTATTGTCCGAGAAATCATGATTACTCAACCCAAACAGCATTTTTCACACAGCATGCCAGGATGATGAAGCGAAAAAAACTTCGTGAACTAGTTTGACGAGTACTTTCATAAATTTTCATAATCATAGTAAAACATGGAAGTCATATGTGATGAAGGAAAATTCATGAAACTATATAACATGATTACGTAAACAAAATGAATTAAAGAGATACATTTCCCAATTTGCATTACACAACTCAGTAGTCCAACATATAAAAAGTAATCAGCCCGTTTTTCATAATGAAGAAGCGGAACCTCCCCTAAAATCCGTTGACATAGAGGCTGAAGCATCGTATTCATGACAATCACTACATAGAATCAAAATTAATTGACCCAAGAAATAAGACAACACAACAGATAATTTACTAATATAAGCCACCTAAAGTTCTGAAGTTAAACCCTTAAACATTTGAGTCTTCGACCTTTTGGATAACATACCATTTTCAGAAAAGGTAAATATACTATAAACATTGCAGACAGGAATAATATCTTCACAATTTTTAGATGGGCAAAATAAGTGCGCACTGCAACCTACAGGCCGGGAACAATTGACAAAAGGAACAACTTCAGAAACTGAAAAATCACAAAATTCTAAACTTCGATCTCAAAATGAAGTTTTCCGTCGATCTACTAATTTAATCAATTATCCAGTCAGGTCCAAGAACTCTGACATCAACAAATTTCTTTTGAGAGAGAGAGAGAGAGAGAGAGCTAACTTGCGAAGCGCTGGGGCCATCTTGTTGGTGAGGGTACCGGCGACAATCATACAATCAGATTGCCTAGGGCTGGGACGGAAGATGACACCGAAGCGATCGAGGTCATAGCGGGCAGCACCGGTGTGCATCATTTCAACGGCGCAACAAGCAAGGCCGAAGGTCATGGGCCAGATAGAGCCACGGCGAGCCCAGTTCATGAGGTCGTCAACCTTTGAGATCACATACTCAGCCGCCTTCGGAAGCCCCGTCGGGGATGAGGCCGAAGGAGGCCGCGGCCTGGCATACGGCGTCGGAGAGGCAGTCGATGAAGAAGACAAAGCCGGAGCTGTGGTGTGAAGAGAAAAAGCTCCCCGTGCAGCAAGCAGATGAGGGATGCGAGTGGAAGCTCGGCTCACGGCGGCCATTGCCACGGATCAAGATTCAGACCTTCCAATACAAACGGAAATGAAACAATTCTAAAATCCGCGAATCGGTATTATTCCTACTTACCGACGTCGTCTGTTGACGTGGCGCGCTATTGTCTCTACATAGAAACGAAACGACGTGTCGCATTCGTATGGGCTGAGACTAATAAAAGCCCAGTCCAATTAATTTGGGCCTCGCCCAATGGGCTTTCCTCTACGATCGAACGTCCCGGTCTTTTCGGTAAATTCGTAATCAAAATTTAGGGTTCATACGAGTCTCCTCTATAAATTTCTGCTGAATCACAGCTTTTCATTTGTCTTCCCAGCTGCGATTTACTCCAACTTCTTCTTTTTTCAACTCTGGCTTCTAATTTTTCTTTTCTTTCTAATTTTCACTCTCATTTTTTTCATTTCAAATAGTTCTTGAATTGGATGCATATTTCAATTTTTTTTTTCTCTCTTTTAATATCGTTTTAATGGGTTATTCTGAATTGGCTCTATAATCGAGTCAGCAGCAGGCGCCGTTTTAATGGCGATCCGTCTGCCGCATGGAGCCGATATTTAGTTACCGGAAGAAGATCCTTGAAACTTAATCGTTTCAAGATACAATGCCCGGTCGACATTCTTTAAATTCTAACCCCATCATCAGAAATTTTGTTTTATTTAGGCTTTTCAATTGTATGGAAAGGGTAATGTGTTCAATTAGGGTTTGAATTGGCACTCAAGTCAGACACGGGTGTTTGGTCTTTAATATTACAACAAACAACCTTTTGCACGGTGCCTATAATGAGCTACTGAACACGATTGGGGGTCATCTATTATTCTATGTGGTAACCCTCAAATTTTAAGCAGCTAAATTGTAGATTCATTTTCAGCTTTTTAAGCTATTTTCTAACTTCAGAATCCTTCTTTGATCATACACGTATCTGTATTTTGCTTAGTTAACGAAACGGTTTTTCTTTTTTTTAGCAAAAGTTGATTTGCAAATATGCATGTTTTTCATAAGTGTCTTCCACATGTATAAAACGATTTTGTTTCAATTTGTGAGAACTGTTGATACTAACCGTGTGTTTGTGGTTTGTGTAGTCCAGCAAGTGTTTACCTATGTTTGAACAATCCGGATTGTAGAGGGTTCCCGAAAGCCTGATTCTGCCTCCTTGTCCTTCATCTTTGAGCTAGAATGCTTTAGAAATCAAAAGTTTTGTTAAGTTGGTTTGTCGATAACCTAAGGGAGATATGAATTGTAATATTCATTTGTAATCTGATATTTAATCGAACAATTTGACATTCACAGTTTCTCTCTCTGTTAATTCTTTTGTTTTTGATACATATGCAAAATAACTATTTGAATGAGATTGCGAGCTATGAAAACAGTGTGGAGCATATTTATAAAAAATCTATTCTATTATGATTCTCCATACAACCCCTAGGTTGGTATCACAGAACAGAACACACTGGGCACCATCTTTGTTACCCATTGATTTGGCGAAAAAAGTTAATATGTAATATCATATATTATTAAATGATGAGATTAGGTTTTTGAAAAGCTTCAATTTTGGACACATGAACTGAGCTTGAATCTAAATGTGTTTGATATGCACACATTGATCGTAAATGCTTCCCACAGGCATGGCACAGAACATAACAAAAATATCTTCCATATAGTATTTTCCAGTTTTCAAAGATGAAAGGGCAATGTAGACGAATTATTAACAACTTTGAAGTTTATGTGCTCCTCTACCGATATGAAATAAAAATCATCAAAATCCCTAAAAACCCTTTACTTCTTTCTAGTTTATTTAAAAAGAATGGAGTTTCTTGTAAATTGGTAAGAACAAAAAGATAGAATTATAAATATGCAAGTTGGTGAGCCCCTTTGCATGAGATCACCAGTGGAAGTGATTTAAGTTTCAATGTAAACATATCACAATAATATCAAGCGATCTTTTTAAAAAAGAAAAAAAAAAAAAAGGAAATGATTTCATTTAATATATGTAAAGACTCAAAACTGAAAATAACGGAAGAATACAAACTAAATTAAACAAAGAAAATGAAAGTGTATTCCAATTCAAACAAAGCATTTACACAAAGCACCTGCATGTTGCTCTTCAAGCCAATTAAGAGAACAGATTCATCTTTTGACAAGCAATCAAAATATACTGTCATTGGTTCCATCCCTTACATTTTGATGTGCCATAACTTATAATTTACGTACTTCCTACAAAACTGATGCTATTAGCAGACATCGCCTCCAATGCACAGTAGTAATGGAAACAAATATACTGCTCAAGCCATCTTCAAAGTTGGAAAATTTGAATTGCAGAAATGGAAGATGTTACAGAAGTTTATACCTCTTGAACAAAAATTGAACACTGAGATGCTTAGAAGCAACAAGAACAGTCAAATGGGCAGAGCGGAGTACCTCCAGCATCTGCTTTGCCAAAACCCAGTTCCTCTTCTGTGTAAATTGTAAGTCCATCCCCTGTTTTCTTTCTGCACCGCGGTGGTGGGTCCGCAAAGCCATTTTTAGACTGAGTCTCATCCTTTATCTTGTTCTTTAACTTCTTCCGTCTGTCTGGTGCATCTAGTTTCGGTTCCTCAGCCTTTACAACTTCCGGTTTTTTTCTCTTCTTCCCAGCAAAAATTTCATCAATCTCACTGTGTTTCTTCACTGAGGGGGGCTTTTCCTCTTTCACTTCAGAATTAGGATTTTCACTTTTTCCCACAGCATTGAGTTTTTCCTCTTTCGTACAGGCATTCTTTTGCTCCTTTTTAGGCGTTTTAGAAGATTTCTTCTTTGGCATTTATACAACAAAATCAGCTGCACAAAAAGTTCATAATCATAGAAATTAATCATAAAGCACCAATAATGACACAACTTTGTAAGACTTCTATTCATTACTACATGCATGTGTGACATTTGAAATTAAAAATCACTAGAATAATTGAACTTTATTCATAAGGCAAACAAAGGAAAACAAGCATAAACTGCTTTATTCAAATATCAAATAATTTTATTTTTAGATGTTCTGTTTGTTATTTGAAAAGAAATTAAAAGAGAAGGCTTAGTATGAAAATGTTAGGCCACCTTTATAGTAGAAAAGGGAATAAAGGAAAAGGGTTATTATGTGGGAGTGTGAGAGAAAGAGTTAATTGTTAGTTATTTTATTTATGTTGTGTGTACCGGTTAGGTTATAAGGGGGTGATTGGGAAGTTATTAGTGGTTAGTTTTCATGTTGTTTCTATTGTGGAAAGGGTGTGGAGGAGAAGCAACAGGTCATGCTCACGACGATTGCGGTTGATTTGGCTCGACAGAAAGCGCTGATTAGCAAGAGTGAAAATTTTGGTAGTAAGAGTGCATCGGGAGCAACGACAGCAAGACTTGTAACTAGGGAGACTGCAGTGCACTTGACCAGTGAGACGAACGAGACTCACGAGAGCAGCGAAACTAGCAAAACCATCGATCGAAGTAACTTTAAAAAAGTCGAGATGCCAGTTTTCTGTGGTGTCAATCCGGATTCGTAGCTATTTAGGGTTGATCGGTACTTCCATATCCATAAGTTGTTGGAATCGAAGAAAATGACAGTGGCAATGATCAATTTTGATGGTGCATCGTTGGACTGGTATTGAAGGAACGACTACTTGTGCAGTTTCATTCTGAGCGAGATGGTTCCATTTGCGGCAGATTCTTGGCTATTTAAACAGGAGTCGACGATGTTGGAATACATAAATTTCTTCGATAAATTAGTGGCACCGCTTCCTCAATTATCCAATCAAGTTTCGGAGGAGACGTTTATGAACGGGCTTACTCCATGGATCAAAGCTGAGGTGGAATGTTGGCAATCCGTTGGGCTTGCACAAATGATAAAATTGGCCCAACGAGTAGAAAAACCGTGAAATGCGACGATTGGATGTTGGTTTGGGTGTAATGTCAGGTTTCAAAATTCCGCTACCTGATGTTAAATCGACACTAGTGAATCCTCGAGGAGAAGGGCGGCAGCTAGATACTAATACAATGCAGACGATCACTTTGTGCGGGGTGTCGACATTGGGAAATCGTTGAGAAGGACCAGCCAAGAGACGGACAGATGCTGAATTTCAGGCCAAGCGAGATAGAGGTCTATGCTTCAAATGTGAGGAGCAATATTTTGTTGGCCTATCAATGCAAAAACAGAGAACTGAGGGAATTAAGAGTCTTGGTCGTGGCAGAAGATGTCAATGAGTTAGAGGTGTTTGAAGAAGAAGACGACAAGTGAGATCATTGAGGAATTGTTTGATGAGTTGAATGGAGCAACTCTCTTTTCAAAGATTGATTTGAAGTCAGGGTACCGCCAAATACTGATGCATCTGGGTGATATTGAGAAAACCGCATTCCATACGCATGAAGGCCATTATGAATTTTTGGTCATGCCCTTCAATTTGACTAATGCTCCATCCACTTTTCAAGCACTTATGAATGCCATTTTTAAACCTTTTTTTAGGAGGTTCGTATTAGTTTTCTTTGATGATATACTTGTATATAGTAAAACTGTGGAGGATCATGTGAAGCATCTTGGGTCCATATTTTTTGTGCTTCGAGAGGCCAAGTTGTATGCTAATAAGAAAAAGTGTCAATTTGCTAAAGAACGAGCAGAATATTTGGGTCATTTGATTTCAGAAAAATGTGTTGAGGCAGATCCAAAGAAGGTTCAAACTATGTTAGAGTGGCCTATTCCCTCTAATATCAAGGAGGTTCATGAATTTTTGGGATTAACTGGTTATTATATTTGTTCAATATTATGGAAGTATTGCTGCTCCTTTGAGTCAGTTGTTAAGAGGAGGGGTGCTCTTGAATGGACTGAAGAATTGCAGGAGGCTTTTGAACGTTTGAAACGGGCTATGATGACTTTACCAGTGTTAGCCTTACCTGATTTTGATCAACCTTTTGATGTAGAAACCGATGCTTATGGGTACGGTGTTGGAGCTGTTTTATCTCAACATAGAAGGCCAATTGCATATTATAGTCATATTTTGTCTATGCGGGATAGAGGGAAACCGGTGTATGAACGAGAGTTGATGGCAATGGTTTTGGCAATACAAAGATGGAGACCTTATTTGTTGGGTAGGAAGTTTGTAGTCAAGACTGATCAACAGGCCTTGAAGTTTTTGTTGGAATACAGAGTGATTCAACCTCAACATCAAAAGTGGATTGCTAAATTGTTGGGGTATGATTTTCAAGTGGTTAACAGACCTAGGTTGGAGAACAAGGCAGCTGATGCGTTGTCTCGCATTCCTCCTATAGTGCATTTGGCTCATTTGTTGGCTCCTACTATTGTTAATGTCGATGTTATTAAAGTGGAAGTCGAGGCAAATCCGAAGTTGAAGGAAGCCATTGAGAAGTTAAAAGCTAATGCTGATAGTGTTGCAAGATTTTTGTGGCAGCAAGCTACATTGAAGTATAAAGGCCCACTAGTGTTATCTAAATCCTCCACTTTACCCCCCACGGTATTGCATACCTATCATGACTCTGTTTTTGGGGGACATTCGGGGTATTTACGTACTTATAAGAGGTTGACGAGAGAACTTTATTGGGAAGGCACGAAAGGAGACGTGAAAAGATACGTGGAAGAATGTCTAGTGTGTCAACGAAACAAGTCATTGGCCTTGTCTCCTGTGGGATTACTCATGCCCCTAGAGATTCCTCATGTTATTTGGAGTGATATTTCTATGGATTTCATTGAGGGATTACCTAAGGCGGGAGGTCATGATGTCATATTGGTAGTGGTTGACCGATTGAGCAAGTATGGCCATTTTTTGGCGCTTAAACATCCATTTATAGCAAGGATCGTGACTGATGATTTTGTTCGAGAGGTAGTACATTTACATGGGTTTCCGAATTCCATTGTTTCAAATAGGGATATAAGGTATTTGTCAGTCATTTTTGGAGTGAACTGTTTCGTTTGACGGGGACGAAACTAAAGCGCAGTTCCGCTTATTGTCCACAAACGAATGGTCGAACAGAAGTTAATCAAAGTGTTGAAGCATATTTAAGGTGTTTTTGTGGAGAAAGGCCTAAAGAATGGATAAAGTGGTTGCACTAGGCAGAATATTGGTATAATACTACTTATCAGAGTGTGATAGGAATTTCCCCCTTTCAAGTTGTGTATGGACGTCTACCTCCACCCCTGTTGTATTATGGAGATACATCTACTATTAATTCTACTTGAGATCAACAGTTGAAAGAGAATGATGAAGTTTTACGGGTATTGAAGGAGCATTTGCGCATGGCTCAAGACAAGATGAAGAAAACGGCCGATACGAAGAGGCGGGATGTGGAGGTTGAAGTGGGCGATTGGTTTTTTCTCAAGATTCGTCCATATCGTCAATCTACACTTCGACAACAACAAAATAAGAAACTATCTCCAAAGTTTTTTTTGGACGTTACCGTGTGACAGACAAAATTGGAGTCGTAGCTTATCGGCTTGAACTTCCTCCATTTGCTGCAATACATCCCGTTTTCCATGTTTCTCGGTTGAAAAAGGTTTTGGGTGCACACCAAGAGGTACAATCCTCAGTTGTAGTTGTCAAAGACTCATGAGTGGATTACTGAACCAGGGAAAATCTTTGGATATAGGAAAAATCCAACGACGAGAGTTTGGAAAGTGTTAGTTGGATGGAAGAGTTTTCCAGCATTTGAAGCGACTTGGGAAATATTTGATGATTTTAAACAACAACTTCCAAATCATCACCTTGAGGACAAGGTGGTTCTTGGAGAGGAGGGTAATGTTAGGCCACCTATATTGCTTACTTATAGTAGAAAAGGGAATAAGGGAAAAGGGTTAGTATGTGGGAGTGTGGCTGCTGAGAGAAAGAGTTAATTGTTAGTTATTTTATTTATGCTGTGTGTACCGGTTAGGTTACAAGGGGGTGATAGGGAAGTTATTGGTGGTTAGTTTTGTGTTTTTTCCATTGTGGAAAGGGTGTGGAGGGGACAATTTTGGTTCCCTAATGTTCTTGTAGACTTAGGGCATGTTTTCATCTTGAATCAATTAAGAATTCTAGAAGTTTCCTATCAGAAAACTGACCGATGTAATTGCCACTAAACTGTAGTGTATCATATGAATTACATTCATCCTCATCGTTCAAGCTATCATATAATATAAAAACTATTTGGCAAGGCCAACAAATATCATCAAAAGAACCCCAACCTAGCACGCTCAGAGTCACTAACCTCAAAAAATTTCCAGCTACAAAATTAATTTGCTTACAGATTATGAAAGTCTCCATCCAATCCTCAAAACATCCATTTGACCCAAACCATTATAACATTATTCCCATGGCGCTTAGAAAATTTACCCGAACTCATATCTATTACGAAATTAGTCCGTTGACCTCAATGAACCGTCCAATTCAAAGCACAAGAAAAATGCAAGCTTATAACTCAAAAGACAACATCAAATAAGAGATTGGAGCCTTGTGGCTTGTTACCCACAGAAAACTCACCAAAAGTCCTTGACCCTTACTGAGCACCGAGCTAAGACTCCTAGAACTTGTGAATCTAAGGCTAACTCAGAGTGGGTAATCAATTTCAGAGACAAATGGGTCATGGGTAGCAAGAACAAACCAGAAACGAGAAGGAAATAACACACCTAGACTGAACGTCAGAACACTTGCTGGGCGAGGGACTGGCTACTGCCTGAGGAATGTCTGGCGGTGTTCGGCGGCACGCGGCGACTGGTAGCTACCGTGTTCAGGGGCCGAATAAATACGCAGGGAGAGGGAGGGAACTGCTTACCGGCGGCTGGAGCAAAACACGCAGGGTGATAGAGATCGAGCTGAGAGATAAAGATTCACCTGTGGCAGTGGGCTGCGGTAAGGCACCCCGCAGCGGCGGCGGCTAGGCGGAGCAACAACGTTTGGGTGGTAGGCGAGAGAGATCGGGAGAGCGCCAATGTAGTGGCGGACGGTAGAGAGAGTGACGTGGGGGAGATTGGGCGGCTGAGGAACCTTTTAACCTAAGTCAAATAACCCTAATTGACTTGGTAACTCTCTAAATTTAACCGTTTAAATCTAAATTTTCCATTACCTTACCTTATGTCTGTTTGATTGACTCTAAAAATATATATATATATATATATATTTTCAATGGCTAAATTGACTTAGTCTAATAAAATTTTTAAATAGACCATACACTACTTAAATTTAATGAGTTAGGTTGAGGAACCTTTTTAAACTATATCAAATAACCCTAATCTAATGCATCTTGGAATAGGTTGAAGGGCAAAATTGGTAGGGGATAGATTATGCGAGACTCTCAAAGGTCTTCTGTTGAGGCGTGCCTTAAAGTGGTGTACAAGAGAAAATTGGTTAAATTTTTTGAAAGTTTGACAATCTTAGAAGGTTTGAGATGCATCAACTACAAGTTTTTAGAGGAATTCCCTTTGAAAGTTGAGTTGATTCATTGGAGACTATCAAAAATATTTATCTAAGACATGTTGAGGATATTAATTTTCTTGCCTTAGGTGAATGTTTTGGTTTGGACTTCTCGGACATGATGTCCTCTGCTTTGTTAAAGGACCTTAGTTGTATTTAGCTTTTTAAAACATTTTAATATATTTTATTTTAAAAAACAATAATAAATAAATAAACATACAGAAATCAAATATGAATTGGAAGTGGTTTAAAATAGGATTTTATAGAATTTAAAAATAACTTATTTTAGATTGTCATATTCTAATTTTCAATTAATATATTATAGGTAAAAGTTTATATTAATAAATTTAATTCTTTTAATTGTTATCTAAATTTTAAACATAAAATTTTAAATACATTTATTTCGCTTTCTTCAAAACAAAATAATTAATTTAAAATCATTTTTAGAATACCAAATCACAAAATTTTAAATCATTTCTAATCCTTTTAAATTCAAGGAGATAAAATTTGAAGTGCAAAAATGATTATGGTCTAACTTCATCAATCAACTTGAAAGGTTCCATCTTCACACACATAAGAGGGTTGTTTAGAGAGCTGAAATATAGTAAAATTATTGAGAATAAAAAAATGATATCGTGAAGCGTGACAATAATAGGAAAGATGATTGGGTTAAAATTTATCGGAAGGAAATAAATTTTGTATTACAAATTGAACCTAAAATGCTCAATTAAACAATAATTTTAGATTACAATACATTATAAGCCCATCCGTTACCCAGACACCCCGGAGAAGAAAAAGAGTAACCCTAACAAAATCTTGGACGACTATTACAATCGTATCTAAAGCACAAAAACCGTAAAACTGTGAAACAAGCTCCTTCTACATGCCCCGGAAAAGAGAATAATAAACAATGAGTTCCCAATTTAATTTCTGAAATAATTAACTCAACAAGACACCAATCGCCGGATTTTTGTGTTCCAGTTTCTGAAACCGACGCAGAAGGAACCATGGAAGCAATCGAAGTTGAGAGAGGAGGAAGCGGATACTCGCTGAAACCATCGAGATTTAACAACGAAGATATTCTCTTCTGCATAGATGTGAACCCTGAATCTTCCGTTGAGATCAAAACCACCGGCTCTAATGGACGACCCATCACCAGAATGGAGTCCATTAAGCAAGCAATTCTTCTCTTCGTCCACGCCAAACTCTCCATGAATCCTGACCACCGATTTGCCTTCACCACCATCGCCAAATCCGCCATCTGGGTGATCCCCCCATCACCTATTTCTTGTTGATTTTCCTTTCTTCATTCATAAATGGAGGTTTGGGATTACGGGATTTCTGGGCTTTCTGTTTGTTTTAGGTTGAAGGGGATTTCACTTTTTAGAGGGTGTATATATTTCTTTATCTTTTCTGCTCTCTGACTACCCTTTTGTTTTTAGCATTTTTTTGCATCCTTCTACTCATTTACCCAGATTGAGGAACTCAAATCCTAAGTGTCCGCCTAGAGACAGAAAACAACTTCATGTGGTTTAGCAGAAATTGTGGAGTGTTCTTTGATTGGAAACTCATAGTTTAAATTCTTCTGCGGGTCTTGAGTTTGTATGTAGCATGTGTTAGCATGTGTTTTTCTTTTTTCCCTGATCCAACTCTTAGTAAAGATCTTAGTCAGCAGATTATTGAGGGATTCCATTCCGTAAATGATCATTCCTCTGGCTTGGCTGAATTAAAGCCTAATGCCTTCTCAGTCTGGGAACTTTAAGTTTTTGCTCTGTGTGAATGTGATTAAGCTCTTAGGTTCTATTTTCTTGTTCAAGCTGTGGGGCAGAAAATGAAAGGTCCGTTGTTGGCTCATCTTGTTTATACAAATTTGAACAGAAGAATATAACACTAACTTGCTGATTCAACCAATATCTGATTTGCAACTTATAATTGAAGTATGCAGCCCAGACTTTCTGATCTAGCTAGTAACCAATTTGCAACTTTGAATTGAAGAATGTAACTTGACTTTGTTAACTGTTGCTAACAGCTGGTGTTTTGATATTGTCAATTTAATGTTAATATATGCTGATATAGAACAAAATATGTGCTCCTGTATTAGGATTAGATTGTGAAAGGCTACGATATTGATGGTATTTTAAGGGGAAAAGAGAGAATATAATATCTTCAACTATCATCGTTTGGAGTCTTTTTTCTTTTGAAGGTGTTTTTTGGGTAGTGGAACTTGGAGACGAGCATGGAGATTCCTGTTGCTTGCAGCTGATTTCCCCTTAAAACCGTTGTTTCTCAATTCTTAACTTTTACCCTCTATGATTAACTGCTAACATACAGAAGAAGAAAACTCAAAAGCCCTGAACCTTACTTCCCTGCATTAACCACGCAAGAAAGACTTAGCTTTCACTTCACTTCTATAGCTCCCATCACTCTTGCCCTTCACCGTTTATCTTTCATTTCTCCTTATATTTATTTATCAGTCTTTACTTGTAATTAAGCTAAAAGAATTATCTTCATGACAACTTTTTGAAATGCATAACTAGTCATGGTATGAGGACATTTAACCGTGTTATAAATGTACTGTTACTCCTGCACTCTATATGGACACGCAAAGTTGCTAAACCTCTGAATGATGGAAATGTTATTCAAGCTTCTTCATAGGAAAGCCTAATTCTTTTGTAGCATTCTTGTTAAATGACATATCTACTTCTAATCCTTTTTTTTTTTTTTTTTTTTTTTAATTATAAATGAAGCTCAAAAAAGAGTTTAGCAGTGATATTGCATCTGCGGAGGCTGCAGTCAGGGGACTTGGTGCTACTTCCCCTTGCAATCATGCCGATCTTACCAGTCTTTTCCGATTAGCTGCTCATGAATCAAGAAAGTCGACCGCTCAGAACCGTATTCTAAGAGTGGTAATCTCATTATACCATAGTCCTAATCTGTCAACTCAGCTCAAATATTTATCCATTATCTGAATCTATGAGCGAGCCTAGATTATCAGACCTTGAACCTCTTATGTTCCAATGTATGTTTGAAAGCTTATATGGATGCATCATAACCATTTGTTGCATTTAGATTCTTATTTATTGCAGATCGTCGACACGACCACAACATCAATGGCCTATGAACCAAAAACTCTTCACTTTAGATGTTATATACCTCCACGAGAAGCCCGGACCTGACAACTGCCCACAGGAGGTGTATGATGCCTTAGTTGATGCCCTTGATCATATCAGCCAGCACGAAGGCTACATTTTTGAGAGTGGCCAGGGAGTTGCACGTGTTCTTTACCGTTGCATGTGTCTGTTGTTATCACACCCCCAGCAGCGAATATCGCTAGACGATCTCGACATACCAAAGCCTCTTACAAAGAAGTTGCCTCCTGCCGATACTGTCCCTGCAAACGAAGTTGTCCCTGTTACCAGCCAGTGAAACAACTAGGGGCTGAAAACAATGGTGGAAACCTGGATGTTGTTGTAGCTTAATGGTACCTCACTTGTTCATCTATAACCTGACGTTATTTTTTCTTCTTTCTCTTTCTGGGGACAGATTAAGTTTTGTTTGATGTACATAAGGTCAAGTTTTTGACAAGATAGACGACGATCTAACGGTATGATTTTCATCTTTGTTATGTTCAGATTATTTGCTAAAAAATGTCACATAACTTGCTGTTGGTACTGCCGTTTGGGTATCAGGAAGTTGACTTTCATTGTTGAGATCAGGGAAGAGATTAATATTTTTTTGT
The DNA here is from genome assembly GCA_031780015.1 of Citrullus colocynthis. NCBI lineage: Eukaryota > Viridiplantae > Streptophyta > Magnoliopsida > Cucurbitales > Cucurbitaceae > Citrullus > Citrullus colocynthis. The sequence goes on from QLSR01001487.1 coordinate 1,523,537, forward strand.
ATGAGGAGAGATTCTAAAAGTTTGTTCTAACAATTGATAGATTCCCACTTGGCAATCAGATTCAATTATTGCTGTGTTTATAATTTCCTGAAAATGATAGGATATTGTTATAAAATTTGTTAACTTAAGTCAACTTTTGAATTAGGAGATATATCTGTCACTCTATGGTTAACCAAAACTATCTGATCAACCTTCAACCAGAAAGGAAAGGAAAAAAGAAAAGCTCTCTGATAAACCCAAAAGCTACACAATTGCCCTTTCATATGAACATAAAGTTAATCTCCTTATACCCACCTCAATCTCTAATTATAAATAATTTATATTTTGATAACGTCGAATTCGAACGAAATTAGACCAAACTCAAAAACCCTGTGTTCTATTTTAGTTCAAATTTTTTAAAATGTCTATTTTAGTCTTTCAACTCTTGTAAATTTTTCTATTTTGATTTGAACAAATTAAATATATGTACTAACATATCAATATGAACATGAGTTCAAGTTGAAAATAAACTTGAAAGTTTAGGTATGGTTTGATAACTACTTTTTACTTTTTATTCTTGAAAATTATGATTGTTTTCTTACGACTTATTTAATGTAGTTTTCATATTTCCACACTAAATGCTTAGAAAGTGTATGGTTGAGTTGAGTTATGGAGTTTGGTGTTAATATGTTGAAGTTAGGAAGTATGCGATTAGGATGAAATGTGCAAACTTCAATACTAAATACTATTGAAGTTGATTAGGCTTGAGTTTTTCAAAAAACTCATTTTTGTTTAAAACTCTTTCGATAAAAGAAATTATTAAAAATACACTTGAAAATGTATTTTTGAGTGGGCGTCAAACACTTCAATTTTTTCCAAAATAAATTATTTTTTAAACACTTGAAAATGCATTCCAAACACACCCAATTTGATATCCATTTGGTTTTTGAAAAGTATGCTTGTTTCTAACCATTCTTAAGTCACGAGGGGTAAGATACATTTAATTTTTTAAAATCGCGTTTGTTTCTCACAATTTTTAAATAATTTTTTACTATGGATTTCATCTTTCTTAAGTAAGATATTTGAATTATTAGCTAAATTCTTATAAAAAGTTCTTTAAAAAATATTTTAAAAAAATAAAAAAATTGACTTGAAAACACCTAAAATATAGACAATAAAACAAAGAAATCATTACGTAAAAGTATTGTTTATAAAACTTAAATTTTAAAGACCAAAAATAAAAAATCTAACATTTATTAAAGGAAGATGTTAATAATTAAAATAGATGGACAAAAATAGAAGATAATCATTTGAGATTGAAATGAGATTTAACCTCAATTTGAAAAGAATCAAATCGTATCAAAACTGTTTTCATTAAAGATTAATCTATCGATATTCTAACCCCCTTCAACGAATTTTAACCAAATTTACCGTCTAAGATTCAATCCAATAAGGGAAAAAAAAAAAAAAAGAAAAAAAGAAAAAATGGTGACGTGGGATGAGATGGGATCCATTGTAGTGGGAAGGTGGGACCCGGAACCCCATCCCAATAGTTTGGTGGAATTTTCAATATTTTGACTGGGGTCCACGTCACCTCCAATTTCAAAGATTCTTTTTCAGAAACTCATCATCACCATTCATCAACGGCTCTTCTTTATCCAAAGAGGTGGCCGGTGGGTCCCTTTTGGAAGATTGGTTAATTTAAAATGGGAATTTGTTATAATAATAATGATGATTAATTGGAAATTATTTTTTATGATTTATGAAAAATATTGACCAATTGAATGGCCGTTCATTTCTCCATTGCTGTCCCACAAACAAACACCCTTCTCCACAAGATATTCCATCCGCTACTTTTCAAATTTCACTACCAAAGAAAAAAGAGGAAAAAATATTAATTTGTTTTTTTAGTCAACCGTTCATGGCTTCCGACCACAAAACTACTTCGCGTATGGATTTGCCTCATTATTATTATTATTATTATTATTAAGATGAGTTGCAAAAATACTCTCTCATGTATTTCAAGAAAAAAAAAATATTAAATGGTAAATTTAGTTCTATAATTGGAAAGAAAATTAGAATTTAGTCTCATGAATTAAAATTACAATTTAATTTTTATGATTTGATAAAAACACTCATAAATAATCACTAAAGACTAAATTCTAACATTTTTCAAACCATAGAGACTAAATTCTAATTTTCTCCAAGCTATAGAGACCAAATTCTAAGTTTTAAAATCGTAAACGACTAATCTATAACTTTTTTTAAATTATAGGGACCAAATTCGTAATTTAACAAAAAAAATATATATACAAAAATACTTCTAACATTGTATTTCAAAAGGATTTTTCTTCCCATTTGAAAGTTGCAATATATCATTCACTTGATAATTAAAAATTGAGAAATGAGATTTTTAAAAATGACCAATGCTGCCTCCTTAAAATTGATGGAAAAAATAGCCAATGTTGCTCCTTTTAAAAAGAACCCAACAATGATTATAGCAAAAAAAAAAAAAAAAAGTGTTTTTTAACTAAAAACATAGGTTCATTTTCATCAAATTTGTACATCCCCATAGTGAATCTGACCAACGATGATCCCTAACCAAGTGTTTCAAATATATATTGATTAGAATTTGGTTAAAATGTTGAACAAAAATTGAATCTTAAAACAAACCTGAAACAAAATTTGAATATGAGCCACAAATTCCTGAATATCTAAGGGATACTATTTGCCACAAACATAACTACTGGTTGTAGTTTAGTATTCTTATATATATTGTTGTTTCAAATTCAACTGGTCCCTACTTGTTGTAAAGATTAATATCATTTGCTTTGTCGGTTGGCTAGAGTCTTGGGAGGTGTGGCCAAAAATTGTATATTGTTTTTTAGTTATAAATTATAAATTACTTTAAAGGCAAGGTGAATTATCGAGAGTCAACGGGCAGGCTCTAAAGCTGTATAATATAACTCCTTATTCTGCTAATCTGCCCAACGTAGGCCCATTCAATTCTTGATTTAAATGAGACATCATTTCTTCAGCTTCCCCCACTACATACAACTCTGTGCTTTTATTAATTTGTGAGTTGAAAAATGGGAATCTGTATATCCTCTGCATCTTCTCAGATTCGCCATGAAACTAACAAAGTTGGGAGTGTTTTAGAAGAAGATTATTGTAAAAAGTCTTATTCTGTGTGTGGGATTCAGAAACTGGAATCCATTTGTTCCAAGCAAGGGAGGAAAGGAGTCAACCAAGATGCTGCCTTTTCCTATCAAGTAATTTAATTGTATTTGTTTAATTAAAAATGAGTCATTTAGAATTATGAATAAAATGAAATGATTCAAATTGATTGTGTTTGTTTGAGTAGGAGTATGGAGAAGCAAAGGAGAGTTGTTTGTTTGGAGTTTTTGATGGGCATGGACAAAATGGTCATATTGTGAGCAACATAGTGAAGAATAGATTACCTTCACTGTTGCTTGGGCAGATAACTGGGGAGACAAAGAGTTTTGAATTGTGGAAACAAGCTTTTGAAACTTCCTTCAAGGCCATGGATAAGGATATCAAAGTTGAAGAGAATTTGGATTGCTCCTATAGCGGATCCACCGCAGTTGTGGTGGTCAAGCAGGTAATAATAATTAAGAATATTACATTTGGAATGATGGAGTTTTCAAGTATGAGAATCGAGATTAATGGGTGTTATTGAAAACAGGGAGATTATTTGGTAATTGGGAATTTGGGGGATTCGAGGGCGGTGATGGGGAGGATCACGGATGATGGAGGAATCAAAGCCATTCAATTAACCACTGATTTGAAGCCTGGATTACCGAGTAAGTAAAAATAAATAATGATAATTAATTAATTAATTAATTAATAATAAAAGAAAAAGGGCAAAATAGTAATTATGGGTAAATGGTGGTGGTGGGGCGGTGCAGGTGAGGGTGAGCGAATAAGGAGGTGCAAAGGGAGGGTGTTGGCGCTGAAAGAAGAGGAGCATATACCCAGAGTGTGGCTGCCCAATGAAGACGCCCCGGGGCTAGCTATGTCCAGAGCTTTTGGAGATTTTGCTCTTAAACATTATGGCATTATTGCTCTCCCAGTTGTCTCCTTCCGCCCTCTTACTTCTCACGATCGTTTTATTATTCTCGCCACTGATGGGGTAATTCTCAACTCTATTTCTTTTGTCAACTTTTGTATTTGCGTTTAATAGCTTTCTAATTCTTTTTTTTTTTTTTTTATTTATTAAATTCATATATATATATATTTAATAAGAATTTGATTCCTCCCTCAAATATTCATCTCTATCAAAATTAACCAATATACTATTCATAAAATTGATTATTAAAATACAAAAATAGTGAGATATGATTTAAATTTTCAATTTCATATTCAATTGGCTTATATATATATATATATATATATATATATATATATATATTTTTTTTACAAGAAATGAATTTAAAATTCATAGAGGGTGTTTACCATTTCTCAAGTAAATAATTTTATTAGCTACAAAATTATTAATATAGTTATTCTATTTTAAAATTGTTAACTCTTTTAATTTTTACATGTAATAAATTACTACTTTATTTATTTATGGCAAAATAGGGGGGAAAAAGATTCCATTTTTTAAAGAAAAAAAAAACATATGGTTTTGAATGATGCATATGATAAATGGCATAATTGCCAGGTTTCAGTACATATGTACAGTTTTCAATTATTAGTATACAATCAAGACTTATTCGTTAGATATTGTTTAAAGTAAGGGAGAGGATAATTAAAGTTAATTTATATTAATTAGTGTTACATGGCGATAATAATTTGAGATGTGGAGTTTTTTCCAATGATTCAGATATGGGACGTGCTGAGCAACAATGAAGTAGCGTCCATCGTGTGGGCGGCGGAGAGCGAAGAAGCGGCCGCGAAAGCGGTGGTGGAGGCGGCGGCCGAGGCTTGGAAACGCTACCCTTCTTCAAAACACGACGACTGCACCGTCGTTTGCCATTTTTTACAAAACCAAAACTGAACCAAACTAAACTTACAATATAATAATAACTGTATGTGTGGATGGAGCAGTTAGAACCGGCGTTCTCCGTCGTCCGTCAGGCCATGTCCGGGACCGGGAAAGAAGTAATTCAAGGCTGCAGGCTTTTCTAGGGAACGATATATATGTTGAAATAAAATGGTTACTGTTTGCAGTAAATATAAAATAGAAAGAAGCATCGAGAGAATTTGATGTATGTGTGGGGGAGAAAAATAGGAGAATATACTTTTTATTTTAACTTTAGATATATAAATTTGATGAGAATAACAACAAATTTTCGACATAATAATTTCCCATGGAGTTGAATTTTACTGAGATTTCATCCACATTTTTCTACAACTTTGACTGTCAAAAAGTATCCGTACATCTTCAAGTATGTGTGTATATATATCCAATTCCAGATTTATTCAAGAAATGTTGGAACTTTTTCATTTATCATTTACTTATTTTTAAAAAGATTTTAAATTGTTTGTGAGTTTGACCATTTTTTAGTTGGCGTATTTAATAGCCTAAAATAGTGTATTTTCACATCTAGCAAAATTTTCAAAATCTTGCCCAAAAATGAAAAAAAAAATTAATTGTTATTATTATAAATATTATAATAATAATAGACATCGATACTTAGCGTCAAAATAACGGTCAATTACACATGTGTTGTCTATGTGTCTCATAATCACACATACCATGTAATCCACCCAACTTGCTAATGTTCTATAAATAGTGACATTTGAATTTGAGAAGAGATATATTTGTGAAAAAATCCACTTCAAATCCCCATTTTCTATATCTTCTGTTTGCATAATTTCTTATATTTAGTTATTTATTTATTATTATTATATTATATTTTTTCTATATTCATATTTTTGTTGTGCTCCTCAATTTTACAACGGTTATATACTATTATGGAATTGTATTATTTTTACTATAGGTGAAAATACATATTTGATTTGTACTATTTCTATTTGTGAATAAAAAGTTAATAATTTTATACAGCTTTGAGTGTTCTCGACTATGATTGTTCCAAGAATATGATAGGGTACATAATTTCTAATATCGCCTATCAAATGCAAAAATAAGATATTATATTAACAATCAAAAGTTATAAGTCTGAATTTCCACACATTAACTCAAAACCAGAAAATTAAAAAATATAAATTTTTTAATTTTTATGATTGTTGTTATTGTAGATTCACTAAGGAAGTGAGGGATTCCAACTAAAAAGCAAGAAAAAAGTAAGTCTTGACTAAACTATACTCATGTTCGTAAAAACAAGTTAAGAGTAATATAATAATTGTAATTGTTTGAAAAAATATGAATGGAATATCAATTATCATATAGGTCATACCACATTTATTATTATAGTAATTGCATTCGATAACACTTTTAGAGATAATAGTTAAATGTATAGAAATATTTTTTAAAAATTGCAAATATAGCAAAATCTATTGATGATAGACTCTATCACTGGTAGACTATGCTATTAATATGGTCTATTAATGATAGACTTTGAAAGCAAAATCTAAATTTTGCTATATGTATAATTTTTTACATCATATTATTTTTACAAATAATTTAAACATAATTGCTATATTTGCCAAGTCCTCCTATTATTATTATTTGTGTATTTATCCTATCTTCTCAACGATTTAGATATCTTAAATTTAAATGAAACAAAAAGAACTTTTTTTTTTTTCCTTTTCCCAGTATCATTTTTCTCATTGTAATTTTAGCATAAAACTTATTAACTTGATTTAAGTACGCAAATGTTCAATTGTGTCCGTAACTCTCTCTCTCTCTCTCTCTCTCCAAAGGTGCTGTTTGAAGCTAGTCAAACCAAGACCCAAAACCTTTACACCCTCCAAAGGTGATGGTTGAAGCTAGTCAAGGCAAGACCCAAAACCTTTAAACGAGTCCAAGTCTAAAGGGTACCATAAAAGGACATAGAGGACCATACGTCCCAAAAGGAAAATGTCGGTGCTTTGGAGCTTTGGAGTTTGGTCCTACTAGTCAAGCTGGTGAATATATACTAATAAAAAAATAATTGAGTCGGGTATAGACTAATATCTTAAACTTCGAGCACCAAAAACGTCCCTTATACCACTGTCGTCACATGTAACCATAGATGCATGTAAGAGGATTGACTTATAAATAGCCCAATTCGACTACCCTAAAGAGAGGAGAAAGTAATCTTTAAATGAGAGAACTAACCTTATTTCTTTTTTGTGCTTAACTGAATTAGTCGTTATTTGCATTAACTTAAGCATTAGAGTATAGTAGCCTTGAAAACACATCATTGCAAGGATCTCTTACGTAGGTTAGGTCGAAACTAGAAAGAAGCGAACTAGAGGTCAAGACCACCAGAGTGCAGATAAAATGAGAGCACCAATAAGTGATATAATTAGTATATTGCAAAAAGGAAACTTTGCATCAACAACTTAATAAAATTATTAGCTTATGACGATGAAAAAAAATTACCCCTTCAAATATTTTGTTATCCTTAACTTCCTATTCCTAGGCTCTTGTAGACCATATCATTCTAATTTTCATTTCTAAAAAAAAATCAAGTTTAATATTAAAAACGATTTCATCAATTTCAGTATTCAATTTGATTAAGATATGTTTGTTGTTGATGCCGAATTTTGGTACAACAGTTAATTTATAATTTTTAGGAGAGAATCAAACAAAGACCCTACAAAATAAAGAAACTCGCATTGGTGTGGGGCTTGACCACCAACATTCCAACCATTAAGTCAACATTCGTTTATATGCCTCTTGTAGCTTAGGGGCATGCCCTTACTTACAACCTTGAGGGGCTTTATAGCATCCTTACGCCGGTTTTATTAATTAGTGTCAGTATGAATAACATGAGCATAACTCAACCAACATGAACTTATATTATCAATCTTGAGGTTTGAGATTCGATCCCCCCACCCTCCATATTATTAAAAAAACCAAATAAACATGAAATAAAATAGCAAATTAAATCGTTAAAAGTTATAAATCATTTTTTTCCCTCTACCTTCATTGAAATAATAATTTTTCTTTTCATAAAATTTAGTATATATAATTTTTTACAATATGTAGGGTGAAAAATCAAACATATGACTTTATAGTTGATATACAAACACTATGCTAGTTGAGCTATGCTCATTTTGTCTTTAATAGATTAAAATTTAATTTATATATATTTCAAATATGTAAGGTAGATTTTAACCATATTAATATGTTACACTTAATCCACATAATTTCATATTTATAACCATATAAAGTTCTTATTTTTGTTTTTGTTTTGTGAAGGTGCAATAATATTTCATGCATATAGATGACTAAACTTATCGTGTCCAAATATTATAAAATTAAATTGTTACATTAATAAAAATCAACTCTTCACATATTGATGATGTTCTCCACAAGGACTAAACAACACAAAAATTAAACAAAAATGAGTAAATGACTGCGAAGAATTAGATATATTCATTAATGGGCATAGATCATAATTGATACTAGGAATTAAAAGTTATATTTTATATCTTGTATAAAATATTTACGAAACAAAATAATTATTATCAATTCGTCACCAATGTAATTATATAAATTTGAGTGCTAATGATAAGTGGGTAAGAAGCTTTTAGTCTCTACGCTTTTGTGGGAGTGATAATTTATACTTTCAATTTTGTGAAAGTTTAATTTCTGTTATGAAAAATATTTCTAAGATGGATGAAATTATTTTACATGTATGATTGATAATTGATCAAATACCAAATATGCTTAATTATAAACTACAAAAATTAAGTTAAGTTGTAACATGCCAAAGCAAGTTTTCACTTGCACTAAATTATTATAAATCAAATTTCATGCACTAAATTATTACCCTTATAAAAGTTTCATGGACTAATTTTTAACTTAATAAAATCTATCACTTTATTTGAGAAGCGAAAAAAACTTAACAGTTTATTAAAATAATTTATGATTTCTTCCATTTTACTGAAACAATTGTCAATATTGACATATGTCTATTTATGTATCTATACATTTAAAATATGGATATCATTATCAATAAAAATACTCGATGTTACATAATAAAATTAGTACTAAATCCCAAATTGAAAAATAATCATTATATACTAGAGTATTGATATATCCCCAAAATGATCAAATAGTTGATATAGATTTGTAGTCTAATAGTGTTTTGTTATCTAATCAATGAAATGGATTTTTAATAATATTACGTGTTTTGTGCATGTTCAATAGTATTGGTACATTCATAAAATGATCAAATAGATGGAAAATAATGTAACTTAAAATCGTAACACACTTTTAGAATTGGGGGAACAAGCCCTTTTCTTTCTATTTACAAAATATGAAATTCAAGGTAGTAATAATTATATAATACAATATCAACAACAACAAAACTCATACTGACTCCAAATCTAACTAAAATAAATTGAACACAAACACAAGCTTTCTAGACTCAAACTAAAATAACGTGCACTATAAACTATCATAAACTCAAACTAAAATAATATGCATCACGAACACATGCTAAAATAATATGTTACTCAAACATAATCTATTCAACTCCACAAACTATTATTACTCCATATATTATAATAACTACAAACTAAGCACCCTAGATATCTTTTGAATTATTATTATTATTTTTTTAATTTATTTTTTTATCCATAAATGAAAATAAAGAGTACAGATATTGAATTTAAATTGGAAAATATCTTAATTTCTCCGAACCAATTAAAGAGAGGAAGTGGGTAGAGGTTGTCCAGCACATATATAGCACAATAGGCAGGGTCGTACTGGATACCATCTCCTTTTCCCTCATCCATCGTGGTTTAGATAATTAACCACGGTTAACTCCCGAAAGCGGACCCAATGGCCTGCGAATGCATTCTGCTCCAAATGGGCCGTCGCACCGACCCGGAAAGAAAAACCACATTTATTTTCCCGAAATTAACACAAAAAACTTGACGGCGTTGAAGATTCCGTTTTGGCGTCAAAAAAGGCCGTGAGAAAAGAGAAAAAAAAAAAAAAAGGGGTTAGGAAACCAAACAGAATACGACGCCGTAATGCGAGCATGAAAAAGGAGGATGGGCAGATGGAAGGAGAGTCGTTTGATGTGTGATGAACGGCGGAGAAAGCAGGGGCGTGGGATATTGATATAGGTGTGCGATTCAATCTGTAATCGAGGGTATAAAATTCCGTTTCATCTAAGACGGGCAGACGGGTGTGTTTTGTATTTGTTGAAAAGAAGAAGAAGAAGAAGAAGAAGAAGAAGAAGAAGCTCTCAGCAGTTCTTGTGGCGCTCCTTCAAATTTCTTCCTTTTTTTTTTTTTTCCTTTTTTCTCTTGTTATTGTTCTCGAATCGGGAGAAGTTTAGTGTTCCCAATTCTAGTCTGAAATGCCGAGGATCTCTCATTTGTAAACAAGCTCGTGGGTCGAACAATTTTGCTCCTTGCTTCAATTTTTCTCCGTCTTCTGGAATTGATCTGTTTAAAGAGATAATTAAAGAGGCGTGACTGTTTGTTTTTTGTTTTTGTTTTTTTCCTCACGAATACATTTGGGAATTTTTAGTTGAAGAAATTCGGAGTGGATTTGATTTCCGAGCAAATTTCGCTCTCTTATTAGACCAATCGATTCCGTTTCATCTATAATCATCTGAGGGTGGTTTTGAAGTTTACAGAGGCTTGCAAATTTGTGAGAAATTCTTTCACTGGGTTGTTAGTTATTTTTGTATTTGTGTTGTGGAATGACTCCGTTAATTGATTTTCTTTAATCTGTGTTTCTTTGCAGATGCATTTTAAACGGATTTTGGCGTTTATTTGAAGAAAATCCAAACTGTTGTAAAGATTGGGGACGATGGGAACACGGTTGTTCTTTAATAGTCGAAGAAGACAACTCTGAGAGATGGAACTCGGTGGTTGCAGTTTGGTTTCTGATTCGCATTTTCGCTTAGGTTGAAGAGTAAAAGAAGCAAGCCATCGGGTTGGGAATTTCATTGAATCACAGGTAAAGAAAAATTATCCTGAATCGTAGATCGTATATATTGAACTGGGATTTTGAGATTTAGTTGGAGAGTTTGATGTGCAGTTGTTTTTGTACTGTGGCTTCTTTCGTTTTTCCCCCCATTCGGTGGTTGGGGGCGGAGGGCGTTCTTTTGAAATCCAACTTCTACTTGATTCTTCGTTATTCTTCATCTCATGGCACCAATCACCCTCCTATGCTTCCCTTTTGATTTTGCGCATTGGTTTTTGTTTGCTTCAGTTCAAGTTCTCAGGTAATGCATCAATTTTTATTCACCTCCATTTTCAACTCTTTCTTTCTTTTCTTCAGGATAAGTATTCTATTTCTTCCATTATTCTTCTCTTCCTCATTTCGAAGAATCAAAGATTTTTTTAAGGATGGGATTTCCCCCCTTTCGTTTTATGCTTGTTTCCTTTCCATTGGAAAATTAGTTCTTCATTGTTCTTCATCTTCGCAATAGCAGACGAATTTTCCCTGTCTTTTCTTTTTTGTTCTTATCTTACCCATTATTGGATTTCTGGCTTTAGATCTAATATCAATTGTAAAAGAAACCTTCTCCTTTTGATTCTTGCAATCAACTTTTCCTGATTTTGATCTTGCATGATTAAGTCCGGAGCAGAATTTCTGTTTTTTTTTTTTTTTTTTTTTTTTTTTTTTTTTTTTTTTTTTTTTTTTTTTGTTTTCTCCCCCAACAAGCCGTCTCAATTATGAGTTATCTGAACTTGGAAATAGCTGGTGTGAGGCTCATCTTGTTTACCTGTTTTATTGTTGAGTCCTCTTTTTCTTTTTCTTTTTCCTTTGTGCTAATTAGCCCATGTGGGGGTTGAGATGCAAAATCCAACCCAATCTCTCTATTTTCCCCCCTCTTTGCTTTACTTTTGGAGAATGGAGATTAATTAACCATGGTTTATTAACCAAAACTAACTTGGGTTAGCTCCATATCCCATTACAGTTATTTAAAAGCCTGATGGAAAGGGATCCCTTGAGAAACAACAACAACAATAATAATAATAGCAATGGCACCGCCAACACATCGGGTAGAAGCGGAGCCGAAGCGTCATCGTTGCTACTGAGATCCAATTGCGATGCTACAAGACAGACCGCACCATCGGACTTTGTTTTGCAGTGGGGAAACCGGAAGCGCCTTAGATGTATGAAGGTCCAAGGCAGAGACAAAACCGACCCCGCCACTCCGGCTCACCGTACCACCGCCCGAGTCGACCGCCGAGTTGTTAGAACCGATAAAGACTCCCCCAACCGGACCAATTCTCCTGCAAATCACAATAATATCAACAATGGGTATTTGAATCTCCGCCAACGACCCTCATCCCCTCAACTCCCCCCTCCTCACCACCGCATTCTCAGGTATTTTTATCCTATGATCTGTGAATTGTTAAGATCTTAAGACACATGATGTTAAATAATGTAGTGTTTAATCATACAATTCTTGTAAATGGGCCAATGAGTCATTTTTTTGAGTGCTAGATGCATAACATTTTTAAAGAATTATGAACTAAATTTTGCTCTATTACTTTTAAGTCGGATTCTGTTTTTTTTTTTTTTTAATTAAAAAAAAAAAAACTATTTGTAGCGAGGAATGGGAGCCGTGGGATCATTAATTTGGGATTAGCAAAGAGTGCGTGGTCCCACAGTATAGTCACATACACCTTCACGTCCTTGTCACACGTAATCTTAACGATCGTGAAGGAATTTTGTTAATCGGACGGCCATCAAGAAGCCACATTCGAGTCCTTGCTTTTTTCATTGAAGACAAGAAATTTAAGAGAGAGAGAGAGAGAGAGAGAGAGAGGCAGGGAGAAAGAAAGAAAATCAAGAAAAACCAAATCGAAAGCCAAACCCAAAAATCCCATCTCCCCACATTCGCTATACTTGTCTCAGCGATCTTAAAGATCCTTCCCTCAAGGTCAATTTTGGAATTTGACTTTCCCTCTTCTAAATCTATCCCTCCTACCAGATTTCTGTTTTTTACTTTTGTTTATTTATGTTCATAATCTTCACTACTTTGCCTTCCTGTTTATCATTTACAATAATACTCTACTTAAAAACGTCTTTTTTAAATAGGAACTCGGAGACGGCAGGGGCGATGAGAGGTCACGTCAACGGCGGCGTTAGGGGAATTGCGTCATCAGACAGAGTGGCGCACGATAGAAGAGGAAGCCATAACCTCCACCTCCACCACCACCACCACCATCACTCCAACAACAACAATCATCATCATCATCACAATGAGAATAACAACAAATCAGCGGCCACGTCGGACACGGCGCACGATAGTAAAAAGGGTGGTTCTTCATCCGGTGGCAGTGGCGAGGCTGCTGTGCCTCAAGTATGGCCGCCAAAATTCGCTATTGCTTTGACGAACAAAGAGAAAGAAGAGGATTTTTTGGCAATCAAAGGCTCTAAATTGCCTCAAAGACCCAAGAAACGAGCCAAGATTATCCAACGCACTGTCAACGTAAGCCCCTCCAATCTCATCCTCTTTTAACCATCACAATTCAATTATCTTTCTAGTTTGTTTGTTTGTTTTTTTTTTTTTTTTTTTTTTTTTTTTTTTTTTTNGTTTCTTTTTTTTTTTTCTTTAAAAAATTTTTAAATTAAGAAAAGATAAAAGATAAGAAATTTACTGGGATGCTACAACAAAACAACACTGCAGCTTTCACGGGCTGCGTTTGATTCACGTTCTTGTATTGGATAGGACACGGTGTACGGTATTTTTCAGGTTGGCTGCTGTGCTGTTTGTATCCCACCCCCTTGTCTTCTCGGCATTCTCAACCTATATTTTTTAGGGTTAGAAGAAAAAGCAAAAAATATATATTTCTTTGGGACCCTTTTTCTTTAAAGTGAAAAAATTATATTGAAGATAAATCTGAAACCGACTGAGGAAGTTAAGAAGTCTTTGTTTTAGGGAATAAAGATAAGGTTTGTTCGATGACTTCGGGAAAGTATCAAATAGTAAAATCATTGGCTATAAATACTTTTTAATTAGGCAGAACTAAAAGGAAAAAAGTGATTAAATTTTAAAAAGGGTTTAGTAGAGTAATTACTGGGGGAGAGTGAGGGATTAGTTGAATGGTACAAATTGTAATTAAGAGAATAATAAAGAGAGCTTGTACGATAGAAAGTGAGGTGCATCGGATGCCATTTGATTCTCACCATGTGTACTGTGCTGATTGGTGGGATACCAGAGACTGCAAATGAATGGGCCCCAAACCCTTTTTTTTTTTTTTCTTTTGTAAAGAGGGTGCTTTTTTAGATTGGGGTCCCAAAGCAGTTGGCTGGTGAACCCCCACCTCCGAATAATTATTATTTTCACTTGATGATACCTTGTATATTGTTAAATGTGGGTGACTTTATTTTAATTTGGATGGGGTGTTGTTAGTGTTACTTTGCTTTGGTTTCATAAACCATGGGGTTTGAACATTTTGAAAATGGTTGCAGCTGGTGAGTCCAGGGGCATGGTTATCTGATCTGACTCTCGAGCGGTATGAAGTTAGGGAGAAAAAGATTTCTAAGAAGGTGATTGTTTTGAATTAGTAATGTTTTTTTCTTTGATTTGATTATGTTTAATGAATAGAGATTTATGATTAATGAGTTTGATTATTGATTGCAGAGACCGAGAGGATTGAAGGCAATGGGTAACATGGAGTCGGATTCGGAGTGAAATTAGTGAGAGCATCCCCATAAATGTACAAACTCTCTATGGATTCCAAAAAATGGTTAGAAGATTGAAGGGGCAGAGCAGAGAAAGTAGGCAAATTTTTTTGTTCCTTTCCTCTCTTAATTTATTTATTCATTCTATTTCATTCATCCTCTTGAAAATGGCTTTGTTTTTCACGTTTTGATGGGCTCACAAGGGAAACTTGGGAAGGGAAATATGCAAATTGAATAATCTAAGAAATAAGGGTTTTTAACTTTGAAATTTGAGGATAAAGAAGAGTGGAGTTTGAAGATATGTTGGGGTTTTTTTTTCTTAATGATGTGATGATTGTTCGGAAGAGGGAGTGGGATTGGTTGGGTGAAGAGTTTGTGTGATCAAATTCAAGAGAAATTTTGATTTAAAAGACAAAATGAAAAATGTCTTGGGCTCCTCCATTCGGTTTATGTCTGAACGAGTCGAATCATTTAATTTCCAAATTAAAATTTAGAAATTTTAGATATTGGAGTTGTATCTTGATTGTGGTGTTCAAAAAATGGAAAAATTCGATTATGAGTTCAAATAAATGAAAATTTTATGGGTTGGATTGACTCATGAATTTTCATTTACCTTAGACAATTCAAATTAACTTCAACTTATTTGAACTTATTATTAATTTTAGAAGATAAATTTAAATTTAATTTTAATTTAATATATAAAAATAATTAAATAAATTTTTACCTATTAACATTTTATTTATTTTTAGAAAAAGAATTTAAACAAATTGCCTTAGTTCACAAATGTTTCATGGTTGGGTTGATCTAGGTTCATTATTAGTTTCCGAATATTTCAATGTTTGGGTTGGTTTTAATTCAACACAACCACAAACATCTTAGCTACTAATAGTATTATAATAGTTAATATGATTCTAAGGTTAAATTACAAACTTGGTTCTTATAGTTTGGAAAAATTAGAATTTAGCTTTTTTTTATAAAAATTTTATTAAATTATAAGGACTAAATTATATGAACTAAACTCTAACTTTGTTTAAATCATAGAGACTAAATATACAATTTAACTTGAACCAGATAAATTGAATGGATCGTATTGGTTTGGTTTCGACTCTGGAGATTAAATCATAGAGACTAAATATGCAATTTAACCTGAACCAAATAAATTGAATGCATCGTATTAGTTTGGTTTCAACTCTGGAGAGTAAAGTTCCAAACAACTTGGTTATTTGAATTTGGTTGGGAGAGGGGGGAGGGGAGGTGGGGTTGAGGAATTCCTATCAAAAAGACTTTCTTGATTTGAATCACATACGAGCTCTACATCTTCAATTATCGAGTATAATTTCAAATCTAATTGACGATCTATAGTATACAAGTAATTTAAAAGAAAAAAAAGAAAAAAAAAGAAACCTTTGGTTTAAAATATTATGTAAGTCTTGAGTTTGATGTTAAGTTGATCCCTAAATTTTAAAATATTACAATTTACTTGAGATTTAAGCTTTGGTTTGACTTCTAAATTTTTAAAATTTACATTCTTAACATCTATTTTTCACGAAATATTCATTTTTTTATCTTTAATATAAAAGAAAATTATTTTAAATGACAAAACTGTCGAAATAGCAAAATATTATAGTCTATCTGCTGTAGACCACGATAGATTAGTATCTGTGTCTATCATGACACATATTGATAAATAGTCTATTGCGGTCTATCTAGAATTTTGCTATATTTATAAATATTTTGGTTTAGTTTCCTATATTTGAAAACAACCCCAATTAACTTTAAATTTAAAATTTAAAATTTTCATTTGGAATGTTAATAAATATAACAAAATGAGGCAATTATGTACAAACATCACAAAATGTCATTGACTATTAGTTATAGACTAATAGACCATTATCAAATTATCTATCACTGTCTACTAGTGACAAACACTGATAGATGTTGATTGGTATCTATCACTAATAAAAAAATATTACTAGTAGTTTTGTCATGTAAAACATTTCAATTTCATAATGACTTTAATCTAATTAATAAACTTAAATGCCAATAACTAAAAGTGAAGATTTAAAAAAAAAAAAAAATTAAAGTTAAAAGTATAAATCTTAAAATTTAAGAACTAAATAAAAAAAAAAAAAAAAAACTTAAACTTATACTTATAGTAAGCAAACAGTGATTGTGTTTTAAAAAAGGAATTCCAAACTTGAAGAGTCACATTCTCCAACTCATATTTGTCTTTACTACTGCAATATGTTGAACTAAAAAGAGATGAAATTGCGAGGAGGATACACATCCAAATGCCACAAACAGAAAAGAAAGATAGATTGCGAAAATGGACTTCACGAAAATTGCGGAGGCATATTTACAGATGTTGTAGTCGTGGATTGCACTACCACCCAAACCAAACGCAGCCCCAAAATTATTGATTCTTCTTATTATTATTATTATTTATTATTATTCACACTAATTTATTAGCGTTTAGACAAACCGCGTGATTCCTTCAAAATATCCCTACAACGTGGCTGTATTTAATTGGATGCGTATCCCCAAAGCACATGGCCAGGCCGTCCCTCTCCACCCCTTGAATACCGCCACGCACCCATCTCCTACTTCATGTCGGAGTTTTGTAAAGATGATTCAAATCTTGAAAATAAAAATGTATCAATGCAAGTTTCCTTGGTTGGTTAATATATCCTCCTTCAATTATTTCTCCAACACCTCTCTCGCTTTCTAAACTAAGACAGCATTAGAAATGAAATGCCAATGACAATGAGAGTCTACCAGACAAAACCCTTTATGTTTCGCTTAAGATTCAATTTTAGTTTTGACGATGACTGATTTGGACTTCATTTACTTCTATTTCACTAATTACCACACACCCATAATTGTTCAGTTTTTATATCCTAAGTATCTCACTACAATTGTATATTGTTCATACTAATACGGTTCTGTTCCAAAACTAATTCACAAAAATTGTGATATACTCTTTAACTCCATTTTTTTTTTTTTTTTTTTTTTTTCT
>QLSR01001487.1:1541491-1569915 GCA_031780015.1 Citrullus colocynthis
TTTTTTTTTTTTTTTTTTTTTTTGCTAAATACATACCAACCGGGCCGCTGGTTGTTTGGCCGGAATTTCAGATTTCAAATTCTAAGGCTCAAATCATTCAAAGACTGTTCAGCAAGTGGAAATGAAGCCGCCAGCTTCATTCTGCTTTCCGATTATATACTACTAGCAATATAAATGATTAGCAATTGCGATTGAACGAAAGAGAAGAGTGCAGAGAAAATGGAGATCTTCAATCTCACGAAACAGAGAGTAGAAAACTGAAATAATTTATTTACTCAAATAATGTGGATATATAAAAAAGAACAATGATGAGATAACACCCAATGATTACATGAATACAAACCAGTAGTATCTAATAAATTCTAATCTCAACACCGAAAAGCATGTCCCTATACACTCAATATAATAGTCAATAAAACCCTCAATAATCGAGCATCAGTACCGAATCCATGGATTAAATCACGAACGCGTAGGAATATCAATGTGAAATTCAAGCCTTGAGTGCAGATCCAAAGAGGAGAGCGACAAAAGCACCAACACAAGCGACGCTCAACGACGGGACAACAGAGGTAGCAGGCGAAGCCGGAGCAGGAGCGGGAGACTCTGCAGATTGAGCGACGGCAATGGAGAAGACGGCGAACAAGACAACTACGAGAGCCATGAAAGAAGCCTTAGAAACGGCGGCCATTGCTTTGAGAATTTCTAGGGTTTAGAAAGAAGAATATTGAGCGACTTGATGAGGAAAAGGAATGAATGAAACTTTGGCAACGGAAAAAGAGGAGGGTGGGAGGGTTTATATAAAGAAAGAGGACGGCTGAAAACGAGTGGAAGAGAGATAATCGGGCAGGACGGGCAGATGCCCGAGTTACGAGCTGCCCTTTCGTTGTGCGACAGCTCATTTTCCTTAGATGGGTGGATCACCCACCGTCCAAATTCCACATTTTCGGTTCAGCTACTTAACGTCGTCGTTTAGCCATCAGAGATCCTTAAGAGAACCCGACGGTGATCGTACGTGTGTGAATTGATCGGACGACTGGGGGTACGTGCGTGAGCACACACGCTCTTAAAGGCGCGTGGAGAAATGGACGTGGTGAAATTACCAACTACGGCGAAAGTGTTGAACTGATGAAACGTAAGCGTAGCTGCAAAGTGGGGATTTTACATATTATAGGGGCCCACTGTACCAAACAATCATTATGCAAAGAAAAGCCAATGGAAATGAGACGCGTGGCAGTGAGGGAAATTACAGGCTGTTTTTGGCGAAACAAAGAGTGGCGGGTGTATGATGACGCATGAATGTTGTGAATTTGGACGTTTGTCGTGTTGGGATTTTACAACGCAGGTGTGTTACCAATTTATTTGTTCCAAGTTTTTAATTTAATATAATTCTAAACCTTCCATTTCTAATTAATGGAAAATTTTTATTCTCTATAGAATTAAAAGTTCGTGTTTGGCGTCGTATTTCGTTTGCGTTGAGCATTATTGTGGACTTCTCTTGTACTTAATCTCTAGTAAATATTTCTCTGGTGTAGTCTTGAGGTACTTCGAGCTGACCTACACAAGAGGTCCTTGCACGAATGTGGTGGTCTACCACACTTTCATGCCTAAAAGGTAGTAGTTCAACTAAGCACACAAGCAAGCTCAAAGTATCACATCTCTTCCCAAATTACTCTCTCAACCTGAAGGAAGATGTGAGGATAATATGTATCGACCATATTACGATCTCATATCTTACTTGTTCGCTTGGTTAACCTGATCAATAGTTATTACTAATACTATAATGTGAATTCAATCATATCCTTACACGCAGCAAAACCAATAACAATCTACTACAATCACGAACAATACGTACTACGTAACTGGTCTTTATTCATGTTCCACAGTACAAATATTTACTTGTGAACTATACAACCTTCCACTCCCCAACTAATATGTATAAGGCAACAAGTCCAACACTAAGAACATACAAAATACTTAGAGACTAAGTAGTTGTGGACTTATAGTAGAAGCAGACGAGGTTGGGGTAGGTTAAGCACTAGGGTTGGTAAAAAAACTTGCGGGCCTGGACCCGATCGGGTCGGAGAATCCCCGGTTTGACTGGGGATGAGGGTCAAATCGGGGAGATTCCCCGGGTACCCATCCAGGGTTGGGGCAGGGACAGGGAGAGTATCCCTACCCCGACCCAACCCCGCCTCGATATATCCCCTACCGCCCCCGTATATATATATATATATCGCTGTCGCTCTGTCTCGCTTACTTATTGGTCCTACATTGAACTCTCAGTCTCGCTCGCTCTCCTCGTCTTGCTGTCTCGCTTTCCCCTTTTTGCTGTCTCGCTCTTGCTCTATCTCAGAAAATGGGTCTCTGAGGACCCATTCCCCCAACGAGGAATCCCCACCCCCATCCCCTCCTACAAATGGCTGGGGTGGGGATGGGGGTAAATTCCCCCCACGGGGGCGGGGACAGGGAACCCCCACCCGCCCCTGTTGCCAACCCTACTAAGCACTAGGAACTCTTTTGGTACCTGGAAGAAAGAAAAGAGTGAGCTGGAAGCCTAGTGCGTGACGTACATAATATACATAAATTCTTCTAAGAGAAGGTGAGTATTTAAGTACAACTTAAACTTGTCAGAGGAACTAAGGGTTGTAAAACACGTTTAGTAATAGTAAAGCTTCTATGGAACAATGCTGAGTAAAAATCGAACTGAAAACTTGTACCCATAACCTTAGTTGAGATAGAGCAAGCTCAACACACTCAACGTCAATAACCTTAGCTGATGCAGAGTAAACTCAATACAATCAACGTCAATAATGTTGGCATTTTGGCCCTTAATCTCAAATCAATTAATTAATGTTTTGATGATAACAAATATGATTTTTTTTACTGACGTTTTTATTATTTTGAATAATCCACAATGTAGAGCTCTGAACAACAATTATAACGCAATTTAAATCACCTAAATCGGAGCTTAAATGAAGAAGATATAGTCAAAATAAGTGTACCAGAAAAATACTTAATGTCGATGACATGACGACCAAATCATCAAAGTGGACCTACTAAAGGATGACAAGTGGAGCAATAGATATGTGACAAATGATGGACTTTTGCTTTTTGGGTTTGTTTTAAAAATAAAATGAATTTGAAAAGAAAATAAATTTAATATTATTTTATATTTGTGTCTAACGACTAGTTGATTTTAAAAGGAAAAGAATTTAATATCATATATGTTTATGTCTAATGGTTAGTTGCCTTTAAAAAAAATATTACTTTTTACTTTTAATCTCAACTATTCAATTTTCTATTACAAAGATCTAAAGCCCAAATTGAATTTGGTTTTCACTTACTCCCATATTTTTTAAAACACTTCATCTTCTCCAAATTTCCATAACAATTTTTCACAATTTTCAATCCTCTCCAAAAATACTAAGCCTTCATTGTTGCTCTCTCCAAGCTTCAATTTTCTTATTTTCATCTTATTCTTAAGAGAGATATTTTATGTTGTGAGGATTAGTATGTTGAGTGCTTAAACTTGTAAATTCACTCTATTCAGAGAGTTTGTTAAGTGTAAATCCACTCTATGGGTTGCTCCTGATCCCGGAAAAAGAGTTGTTGTAACGGTTTTAATCCTCAATCGTGGGAAGGATTGAGTTTTTTCTTGTGTCCGGAAAAAAAATGTTGTAGCGGTTCGACTCTAAGTCGTGGAAAGAGTTAAGAACTTCTAGTGAAGTACTTAAGAGGAGTTTGGGAAGTGGACGTATGCCAGTTATGTTGAACCACTATAAAATTTTTTGTGTTAATTTCTCTATCACTCTCCTACTTTAATTTTGCAATTAATTTGTTGTTGTATTTTATTCCACAAAACTAATTGCAATATTTGTTCCTTAAATTAATTGTTTAATGTTTAGTTAGGTTGATTGAAATAACTTATCTTTATATATCTCATATCAATCTTTTTATTAAAATTAAATTAAAGTGTTGGTTCTAATTACTTGGCTACTTTGGGTTGAAATTATTTGCATGAAAGTATTGTTTAAATTACTTGTTAGCAAAATTTTGTTAGTTTGCTTAATTGCGCCCACTTTAGGAAAAAGTTTTAATTAGTTTTAAGAAACCCTATACACCCCCTCTGGGGTTGCCATATCGATTCTACAAATACCTTTCATACGTGCACATAGAAATTCCCTCAAAGCTCTAGCACCCACATGGCTCAAAGCTTTTATGTGAGCTAGAGTGGGTCCTAAAGACCTATACATACTGGGCTGCCTGAATACCTTCTTCTATCCTTTAGTATCAGGTCCTTTGATATTCATTACTAGGGTAAAATATTCAGTAAATAACGTAAACCATACATTTCCTTTTAAATTAGGTCAACATGAAGTAATTTCTTTTTGCCCCTTCCAAACATAATTTAAAACATTAGGCCGTTCATGTCAAGTCATGCCTTGAAAGATAACATAAACACAAGCTTTGAGAATCATGCTCAAATTGGTTAACACAACTCACTTTCAAAAAATCAAGATTCTAAAACGAAATAAATCTATCTTTAAAAACACATTTGTCACTCACTATTATTGTCTAGCCTCCAGTGGATTGTATGCTATCCTGATCTCCGTTTGTCCTGAAAAATGGATCATGAATCACTGGTCAAATTCTAGTTGACCTCTTAAACCTAATGGTTTTCAATAGCCCAAAATATTCTATCACTTTCTGGCTCCCATATAACCTATAAATATCCATACTTAGTCATTATATAACTTACAAACTCATAAAGTCCCTAAATAATTCTCAAAGCTAACTCACCAACACCAAAGACTCAAGCAAAACCCTTAAGTAAGTTGATGGGTTGGGCATGGGCATTGGAGCGTGCACACGGGCATTGGACATGCACATGCAAGTAAGTCTGTTTGTGCAGGGTGTGCGGCAACATACGCAGACACAGACGGTTGTCGAGTGCATGTGAGCTAGGTATTGAGCAGCATGCTGATGTTGCTGGGTGTTGATGTCGTACGACATCGAACAGCGTGTTGCTGAAGCACGCAATAGGCAAAATTGCCTGCCTACTTGGCATGCAATGTGCATAGCTCTCTCCCTTGTGAGCAGCAACACTTGGACATCGATCGCCTTTTCCTGTTTGTCTTTTTCAACCTTCAGCTGACAGTCACCCGATGCACACCTATTTTCAACTTACACGTTCAATATCTAAATTTATCTTTGCCAGCTATTTCTAACACCAAGTTTTTTCACAAACTTCATAAACATTCTCTTAACTAACTTACCTCCAAATTTGATCTTCTAAATCTCGCTCAATAGCTCAGAATTCACCTAATACTCCCCCTTGCTTGAGAAAGCTCAAAATCTAGAACACCTTCAGTTTCCTTCAATTTCCAACATCCTTTCGATTGAATTTCACCATGGTAGCCCTCTCACACCGTCTACACTGGTTTTTTAAGATTTTGGTTGAAGAAACACTCACTTTGTTTAGGTAAAATGGACAAACCGATTCCATCTTCACAACTTCTATCTATACTTTCGACAGCCCAACCACGCTTACCTCTTTATGTGACAGCTCCTCTCACTAATTCTTGTCAAACCTTCTTTTGCCACCTAATCAATCATTTAAAATATCTAAAAATAATTAATTTTAAACTTAAAGAATTTGAACACTTCACCTCTCGCTCACCTCCTCTTCAACACCTTCTTCAAGCAAGCTTGTTAGAGGTTCTTCCCTCACTTGAGTTCAACGCCTAATTCCTCCTAAGCTCAACTCATCAGCCAACCTAGCACCTAACTACCCTTCACTTCCAACTCTTATCTCAACACCTAGCCCAAACTCTAGATTGCCACCAAATTTTGACTAAGTCCACCACTATTATTAGCTAAATTAAAACTCAAATAACATAAAGAAAAGTTTAGGGTTTATTATTTGGTTTAAGGTTTCATAGATGTCTAGAAATAAGATGTTTGAAAATAAGAAATGACTGTGTTTGGTTGTGCATGAGAAATGCTATTAGAATTTTATGAAAGTTATATTTGTATTTATTTATGAAATTAAACATAACAATCTTATATAATTTTAATAGAATAAATAAGAATCAATAATAATGTTAATTATAAATATTTTAAAATTGAGTAATTTATAATTAAAATTAACCCATTAATATATTTAATAAATGCTATATTAACTATAATCTAATACTTAATCCTTTTTAATTAATTAAGTTCAACATAAGTAATTTTAATTTTTATTAAATAATATAAGAAAATATATCATATAAAAAGTGAAAAATAGATAAAAATATGATATACTAATAAAGAATATTAATAAAGAATACTATAGAAATTTTATAAAATTTATGATAGGTTAGTAATGAATGGAGTGTAGTAAAAATTAATTTTCTATGAGTTTCCTTGACACTTAAATGTTGTAGGGTTAGGCAGGTTATCCCGAAAATTAGTCGAGATGCGTGTAAGCTGATCCGGACACTCAGGAAATATAAAAAAAAAGTGTAGTAAAAATTAGTCACAATAAATAATATCATAAATAATCAATAATGACCTTATGTTCTTAGTAAATAATCAAATTAAAATTAATTTCATTAAAATATGTCTGATTATTAAAATAATATTAATAAATTATTATTATTGAAAAATAAATTTTTGTACTAACTAAATTTAAATAATCTAATTTACTAATTATATTTAAGATATTGTTAGCAAATTAATTAATAACTTAAGTAAATAAGTAATTGCATTCGTTTATTAATTTTTATTTATAAAAATAAAGTAAATAAATATTTTAATAAATTATTATTAACTTATTAAAACAAATAATTATATTAATTTTGTTAAATTAATATTAATTAATTAACTATATTCAAGATGAAATTATATATAAAATTAAAAATAGAAGAGGGGGGAAAATGAAAACCAACAATTTTGGTTGGAAAAAGAAAACCATTGTGTGTGAGAAATGAGGATGGGAATAAGCTATTCTCAAGCAAATTGTTAAAAATTGTGTAACAAACATGAGTTTAGGATCCCTGTGTCAATTCTCATCTAAGAAACTCTCCAACCAAATGACCCTTTAGAGGTTACTTATGGTCTTCTCTTTGACCTCTAGGGGTAGTTGAACTGGACTAATTTGTAGATATTTCCTCTAACACTCGCTTCTGGTCACATGTAACGTTAGTGGTGTCAAGGACGTTGTCGATGCTCGGTTATTTTCTAATTGGTGTATTCACTGCCTCGATTGGTAAGCTCAAACCCCAAAGTGACGACATTCTTCTATTGGAATGCACACTCTCCATGCCTCCTCCTAGTACTCTAGGGGCTTGGGCCTATTCGCAGTCTTTGAGCATTACCTTGGGCAACCCTCAACATACAAAATTAAAAGCGTTCATTATAGGATGCTTAACGAGTATTAGGAATTTAATAAGACATCACATGGATTATAAACTTTTTATTAAGGTAATAAAATTTATCCCTTAATTTAATTTAATTCAATTGGTACCATGTTATATAAGTTTACTATAAACCACGTTTAATATGAGTCGTCAACTTAGATTAGAGGTTCAAATCAAGATTTTCATGAAACTAAAAAAAATGCAATGAAAAAAATTGTCACATTAAACAACTAAAGGACTAAATTAAGAAAATAAGAGAAGACGAGATGTGGGAATTTAAATCCCCACCTCAAATATTGTTAAACTAAAAGGAGAAAAAAATGTAAGAGATTAAGAGGTAGAATTTAGATTAACACTTTAATATATATTAAAATTAATTTGATAATAATAGAAGTAGGTAGTAAGCACGTTATAATTAATAAACTATCTATACTTTTGTGATATAAAATTCGCAATTAAATAAGTACAATAATTGAGGATATGAATTTGTACACCCTTTTCCATTAGTAATAATAATTGGTATGTAATCATTATTTTAGAATACATAAAAGGTAAAAGTACGAAGAAGATAATATGATATGAACCGATCTTGGGGATGGTTGGTTTATGGAGAAGATGACAATATATGAAACTTGTAAAACCAAAATATTGTTCTATAGACACAACTTAATTAAAATTTCACATCACACAATCTTAAATTATCAATGGACTAAAAAATTTAAATGGATTAATTATTAAAAAAAGTTATGTAATGGAATCCAAATTAGTTAAAAGGTGGAAGAGGAGGAGCTGACAGAAGTTAGGACTCAAATAGCCATTGATGGTTTTTGAGAATTTAAGAAGATGTCTAGAGCATCAATTCAATGTTGGTGGTGTGGTTATTACAGTCCACTTCATATTTGAGGTATCAAATGTAATAATAATATTTACAATTATTTATAACATACAATTCTGTATTTATTATTTTCCACTCATTTTCTCATTTTTTCTTCTTCCTAGTGTTTACCATTTCATATCCAAATAAAATTTAGTTTGCGCCCTAAACACACCTTAGACTAGCATCCCAAATACAAACTAATCATGGACTATAATAACTAACTCAACACCTATAAAAATAATTTAAAAGGTATATGTTATATATATAAACCAATTTACCAATCCACCCTTTCGGCTTTTCGTTACTTTAATCTATATTATCTAAACGGGACTATGGGGTGAAACATTCGATTCTCTTTTTGCCCTTTTTAATCGATGATTATAAGATTATTTAAAGTAAATTCACATTAAAATCATTAAATTAAATATTTTAAAAAATATAATTTAACGTGGTTTTGAAAAAATAAGAATAAAAAATAAAAAAATTATACTACCTATATCTAAACTCTATATAAAATCTTCTAAAATCTAAGAGGATATGAAAAAGAAAAATTAAAAAATTAAAATTTAACGTTGTTTAGACAAAAATAAGAATAAAGAATAAAGAATTTGTATACCATCTATATTTGAACTCTAGCTAAAATCTAAAAGGGGCTATGAAAATAATGATAAAAGAAAAGAATAAAAAAAATTAAACATCCATATGCTATCTATATCTAAACTTATCTAGGATTTAAAGTCTAGAATCTAAAATTAAAGTAATTTCTTATTTTATTTATAAATAGTTAAATTAAACCTCTCATTTTCGATCACGTATTTCTTTTTTTTTTTCTCTCTAATTTTTTTTTTTTTGCTAGAATTTTTGTTCGGAATATTATGGTTTTTTTTTTTTCATTATTGTAGTTTTTTTTTAGAATTTTTTTTTTTTGTAGCGTCAGGTCTAGAAGAAGATATTCATATGTCCTCATTTTCAGTGATCATTCTTGCTTTCTACTGTTTTATGCTTTAGGCTTTTGTAGTTTTTTTTTTTCTTCAACGTCCAAGTTTGGTTTATAATAATTTACTATTTTTCATGCTTCTGTACTTTTTTCTCTTTACAATTTTTGTTTAAATACACACAAATTCAAGTCTTTTTAATTTTCAAATAAACTTTAAACCATCATTGCAAATCTAGGAAAAAAAAAAAAAAGAATAAGTTTTAANAGGTAATGATTATTTTTCTTTTTGGCAAAAGATCATCAGTTTTAAATATTTTTTGGTTTAGATAAAAATTTAAAATTAAGATATATCAAATCATTCAAATAAAAATAAATGAACATATATATAAACTTAAAAGACAGAGATTTGAACCAGAGTTTTGTTGGTTTTTCTAAGTATAAATAGGTTCTTAGTTCTTTTTTCTTTTTAAATAAAATAGGTTATTAGTTATATTCATAGATTTAAATACTAAAAATGAATCATCCTCAATTCACTCATAAATGAATTTCTTCCATAGTTTTGAAGCTATCAAGGATTTTACCTAATTGGATGACAAATCCAATAAATTCCAACCAAAAAAAAAAAAAAAGTTCTATCAATAGATATCTTTGATGTAGTAAACAATTATATATTATTTGTAAAAATATTCAAATTCGGTAAAGTTTAAATCATTTGCAACCACTCCTTTAATTTATCTTTGATCTAAAATTTTGATCATTATTGTATTCAAAAGATTTCCCGATAAATTTTATTAAAGATTAAATCATTTGTACACTACGAATTTATCTTTGATTTTAAAATCTTGATTTTTTATGGATTTTTATAATTACTTTTAGATTTATTTTTTAATCATCATTTTTATATGAAAGTTGTATTATTAAATTTCTATTAAGGTTGTATTATTAAAAATATATATTTAATAAAATCTCTTTTTAAACTTTGATATATTCTCAATTATTTTTTAATGGTGAAATCACAAGGACTAGACTAGAGGAGGGACCTCACTAGGTTGGTTTAACTGGGCCCATGATTATGATATTTTTCGGCCCAAATGGTTTTAAATGTTATGGGCCTTCCTTTATGGTCCATGACACCTTCAAAAGTCATGACCAGTTGAAACGAATTTATTGGCAAATACATGACAACAAATATTTGCCAAAAGAATAAAACAAGAGCCTACCTTTTCAATGGATATGTTTGTTTTCATATTCTCTCCTCCATCCTCCATCCTGAAAGACCTTTTTTTTTTTTACCCTGTTCAAGAAGTAATTTTAAATCTTGTAATTCAAAATTCAAGAAAGGCTTTGAATTATGATTTATTAATAAGAAAAAAGACTTGAAATATAATTAGAATGCATCCATTAAAACTTCTTAAGAATTCATTGAAAAGACCATCAAAAGGATTCACGTTTTGTTTTCTTTTGAGATCCAAAAACTGTCGTATGTATTTGGAGGTATGCGGGTTGGGAATGTACACATAACAACATAACAACCAATCGTGAGCCTTTTTCTTTTCTTAAAAGTGCTTCTCATGTGCTCTTCCACTTCCACCACGCCAAAGCTCCCAAACTTCTAAAAATAATACCAACCATTCATTTCCCCCCATCACTTTAAAATAACATCATTTCATTATTCCATCTCTTCAAGCATCTGCAATCTTCACTGCACACCATCTTTTGTTCATTCAAAACCCTCTCTGCAATAACATATTACATGTACTTTTCTTCTTTTGTATTGTTTGTTGGGGTTACTCCGCTTGCCCTGAAACAATTAGTGTGCTGTTGCCTACTTGTGTACTGTATTGATTAGAACTCTACTTACCCATCATGCCCTCTTTCTCTATTCCGATCATTTAATCAAATTACTCTTTAATATCCAAACATGTCCAATGCTTGACGTAACAAAGGCTGCAACGAACTCGGTGCGAATTTTCTTGCAAACAGAGAGCAAATGGAGGAGGTGCCGCCATTGTAACTGCAGTTCTGACCATCTACAATTCTTGTTAACAATTCTTCTGTAATGTCCCGTCCTCCGAATGTTGCGGGGTGAGGGCCTCCTCTTGACCAGTCCACCCACGTGAGGCTTCTGTTGGCTATAACGCCTCCTGCTTCTATTGTGAGCATTGTTGGGAAATAATGCTCGTCAACATAGCATGGCGGTTGGCAGAATTGTTCGAATTTCTGATAATATTTGGTGTCTTGAACTATGTTGATTGCAAGCTTACGGTTCACTTCGAACCATTGGGAGCCTTTACGCCATTCTGTGATGTTTACCTCTGGTGCCATGGCGTCCCTATATCGTCCTCTCCCATAAGGGCCAAGGTCGTTGAATGAACCCACAAAGCTATATTTGGATCCCTTCAAGTAGTCGTATATCACACTGAAATTGTAGAGAGGAATGCATGATTCCGAGAGGAGAATGAACCATTCGTTGTTGATGTCAAGCAGTGCATTGGCTAGGAGTCTTTTCTCGGCATCACATATACTCATTCTTCCCCATTCTGCAACCTGGCAAATAGAATCAACAGATATTCGTCAAAGTATTCCTAAATGTATAACATCAAAAGCTTGGTGGGTTAACTACGGTTGAGGATGAACACAAATTACAAATCAATAAAATGGCTAGCACATGCATCAAATGTTGGATCACAGTTAATGTACTACTCTGTTTAGAAGACAGAGAAATGTCAAAAAACACACAAGTTGAAAATCTTTTGTCAATTATTTAAGGATTGAAACATTCTAGCCATACCATAGGTTTTCATTCTCCAATGAAAAGTACTAGATTTGAACACAGAAATTTCAAAGGTGCTGATCGGTGATCACATTCACAACGACTTTTCCTATTCATTATGAAATCTGCAAAATTCTTTTCAACTGCTCCTGCAGTTAAGCAATTAAAAAAAAAAAAAAAGAAAAAAAAGGAACAGCAATCCAATATGCTCAATTGTTTTGCAGATAAAATTCTGATCAACACTCCTTGTTCAAGCCAACAAGCATATATGGTTTACTCAGAATCTGCCGAACCATTCTAATGCCAATCACAAGCCCATTCAAGCATCATTCAGACCATTTAACATGTTAAAAACAAGGGAATAGAACTAGTTTCAACTGATTTCATAAAGAAACAAAACCATCAGCAGTTAAAAGAACAAGGTGGCACAACAAACTGATTCTCAAAAGAGCTTATAAAGCAATTGATTGGCACAAGCAAAACCATCATAAATTCAATCACAATCTGTATCAAATTTAATCCAATTACTTCATTGATGGCTCTAGTTTACAACAGGATGAAACCAAAAACGTACCTGGCTAGGAATTTGTCTCCCATGAAACACAGAAGCATGAGTAAAATTGGGTTTGAACGATGGCAGAGAGTGAATGTAAATTGAAAAGAGGGTTTGATGTCCGTTCAGAAATCTCTCCCAAAGTCGGGCAAGCGGCAATGGACCTTTCGTCAAGAACATAAAAGCAATTTTGGGAACCCTTTTAAAAGGGTAATTCTTAATGTGAGGTGAAAACGAAGCTCTCCAAAACAACTCCTCGTCGGTCATTGAGTGCATCAAATCCACCGGAGCCTTAATCCATTGACCCAAACTAATATTGGATTCCTCCAAACAGGGAAGGATATTAGACTTAACCATCGTCACTGCGCTATCAATCCCAAAATGACGGATCGTATACAAACTGACAAACGAAAATGCAACACAAAGAACCAAAAACAACAGGAATAACTGAAGTAACCTAAAGGGCAACGGCCTAGCTTGGTTGGTCCTGTTCATAGGTCCAGGGTCTTTCCCTTCCTCCAGTGGGAGAACCTTCGATTGCATCTCGACTAGAATCGAAATCACCCCTTCTGGGTTTTTCAGTAAGCCAAAATCCAAGAGCACCCCTACCCTTCAAATCAAAGCCGGTGATCGGCTTTTCTTCTAACGAAAAACCCACCAGAAATCCTGATTTGCATCGAGCCGAGGAAACGGGAAAATGGCTGAAATGTTGGAATCTCTGAAGACTGAAAAGATTTTGATAAAGTTAAAGAAGGCATGGACATGGACACCGGCAATTGGGAAAGTGTTGCATGGTGGGTTTTGAAGAACACCCCAGTTTAAAAGGGTTGATCAGAGACGGAGAGCTTGACGTGAAATGAAAACCCAGTCGCAGAATTTGGCGGTGAATCGAGGAAAAGTAAAAGTTGGGCAGGAAGAAGAAGAAGAGTGAGCGGAGTTAGAAGTGGTTGTTATGAGAGTGAGAGGAAGAAATTAAGAAATGGTTGAGAGATTGAAGAAGCGAAATATGATCTGAGGAATTTGGTTTTGAAGAATGTTCTGAATTTCCATAATTTGCGCCCACACAGATAGGGAAGAATGGCGATTGTCAGTTACGCCTACAGCTCTCTTTTGCTTTGAATGGAATTTTTTTTTTTTTTTTTTTTTTTTTTTTTTTTTCGATATGAATCAAAACCAACTCCCCAAGTCCCCACTTTACTTTTGCCTTTTATTCTCTTCTTGCTTACTTTACCATTTCCCTTGTTTCCTCTCCTAATAAAATATGAATTTTCTACAGATTTAGATTAATTGTTAAATTAGAAGGTTATTTTATAGACTTCTAAATTGTTATTATTAGTTCAATAAAGTTTGGGGTATCAAATGTTGGATCTCATAATCTTTCTCTATTTTTCCATAGTTATTTAAAAAGACGCATGATATTTTATTTTGGATCATTGTTTTAAATGAAATATCATTATGTATAAGAGATAGAAAATGATATTTAGCTATATTTATAAATAAATTAGTTCATTTTACACTACTAGTTTATAACTACGTGTTTTATAAAAGTTTAAATGTAACTTAATTATAAATATTTAAGAATACAATTTAGGTATAGGTATAAGAGGGTTTAAATTAAACGGATTGAAGAGAATAATTTTGAATTAAATTTTAGTTTATATATAAATAATTAATTAATTACTATTTTAAATAAACCATTAATAGCTAAAATATATTATATTATTAAAATAATATAAATAAAACATTGTAAAATGTATGAACCTAAATCTTCATATTATTAATTTTTATTTTTATTACCTATTTAATTTTAAAACTTTATTTTATTTTATATTTGTAAATTAAAATATATTTGTTTAAACCTTCATATTAATTATCTTTTTAAATTTTGAAATAGATTTGATTACCACTTCTAATTCAAGCAAAAATATTGTTATTTTTCTTGTTATACAAAATAGTAATAATGGTCCAGTAACTAAAATAATAATAATATCAAAATTAAGTGAATTTGTAGAGAAAATTTGATTTGATTAGACCAAATTTTTAAAAAGATCAATCTAGAATAACGCGTTAAAATGAAATAATTGTTTTAAACATATATTTAATACCATCATGTTCAAATTAGATTTTTCTAAAAAATACTATTAATTTATAATAAGATTTAGTGCAATTAACTAAGATATTTTTATGACCATCAACTAAAGAGAGGAAATCAAAAGTTTCTTTCATAGTCCCTTTTAAATAGTATAGATTTAGATGTGGGTAGATTTGAAAACAACTCTTGTTTTTCTTACTTTGATAATATTTAAGAAAAATTATTTGAGATAATTTTGATTTGATTTTAAATAAAATGGAGTCAAGATAGTTATAAATAAATAGCGGTCTAAATTGATTTAGTTATAAAATTTATTAATTTTAGATTTAAATGGATGGAGTCACGATTTAAGAGTATAATTTGAATTTTCTCATTAAAGTTTCTTCAATGATTTTGGCAACACTTGTACATAAAAAGGAGTAAATTCGACGTATAAATAAGCATTCAATGAAGATTTAAAATGGGAGTCAATTTACTACACAAAATACAACTTATTTTTATCTTTCTTTTCCTAAAAACTACTTAATTAATTGATTCTCGGTGACTTTTACTTGTAGATATTTTCTAATTTACCACATGGCTACATAACCACAAATGAAAAGCATTCATACTCAAAATAAATGAACCATTCAATACGTTGATTTTAAAATTTCAACAACAAAAATAATGACAAGAAAAACAAACCATCCAAAGTATTCGATCAATTTTTAAGCTTTATATGGTAGAACAATAATAGATTTTTTTAAATAAAAAAATTATAAAAACAAATGCATATAAAATTATTTACAAAAATAGATTTCTTATCTATGATTGACAGACAATAAAATTTTTCTAAAATTTGAAATAGTGCAAATAATGGGAATGGGCTGATATTCATACATTTTTAAAACTTTTATCCAGTAATTATATGGTCATTTATATACAATATATATATTGGGTATAACAATGTAAGTTTTACTAAAAAAATAATGTGACAATTATTTATTGATCAGAGGTTGTTGGTTTTGTAAATTATATTAATTTTTTATGGTCGGACAATGAAGGGTTGAATTCCTAAAAGAAACAAACAAATAATAGATGAGTTTCAAACAATACATTTTTTTTTTTTTTAGGGCTAGATTTTCAAGGAAGTGCTTTACATTGAGAAATTATGAATATCGAATGGTTATGGAAGTAGATGTGAGGCCACTCTAATTACCAATTGCTTACGCTTCTCGCCCTCTCACCCTTCATCTTCAATTTAAATTCCATGTTCTAGTCTTCAATAATTTGATCACATCAATTTTCAATATTGGAACATCAAAATCTTGCTTCAATGACTTTACTTTTAAAAGTAGGTTTTTAAAATTATTTTTATTGTGAGTAATTTTGGAACCAAGAGTAAAATTTATTTGAAGAGCTTGGCGAGCATTAAATCAATCCAAGAAGGATAGCTAGAGCCTAAAACAACACACAACGTATAAAAGGAAGCCTAGAGAAAGAGGAAGGAATGAGTCGGAGCACCTGGCCGATGTCAAGCCCGACGAATCTTTACTACCTAATCTAATGAAAGATGAAGGAATGTGTCATACCTCATACAAAGACCAACAAATCAACTTTGGAATTCACCTCTAAAATTTCTCTCCTGCTAGTTTCATCTATATCCTTTCAACATAACTCACCTTTGACAATGGTGACAATAAGCATAATTTTTCTCTTTTCTTCTAACAACGTGGGACTGTTAGTTACAACGTAGAAAATTTCTCTATATGTCAAATGAACCAAGTGAAAGCAAAAAAATTAAGTTAAAAGTGAGAAAAATTAATAAAATGAAATATAACATGAGCAAATAATTAGAACACTTTATTTTGAAAAAGCTAGTTAAATTTCATTAAATAAAAAAGGCGACATAAAAAAATTCCTACCATCTACTCTTATCATTACAATTTTTTTTTTTTTTTGGAATGAAATATTTTAAAGTGGTAAGGCGGCATGCTAAAGAAAATATAATTGAACAATGAGGACTAATCCATCAATTTTATTAAAAATTGATTCCACTATTAGAAGTGTACATGAGTTGGGTTGGGTTTGGTTGATGGTGTTTTTTGGACCGATTCGAAATTCGGGTTGGTTAGATTCACAACTCAAAAGACCCGAATAAAGTCTCCAATCCAACTCGAATCGGGTTGAATTGTCGGGTTATAACTTTTTTTCTAAATTTAAAATATGTAAATTTATTGTTGTATTAATAACTAAAATCTCACAAAATTCAAATGTTAAATATTAAATATCTATAATATTTATTACAAACTTTAAGCAAAGGCAAATATCATAACAAATTTGAAGAAAAATATCAAAAATTCACAAATTATTCAATACAAAGTAATCAAACTTTAAACAAAGAGAAATATGTATACTTTTTTAATTAATATATATATATAATTCGTGTTAGTGTTGAGTCCACCTAACCTGTGACCTAACCCAACCCAACAAAAATAGAAAAAGTTGAACTCAACCTAATTCTTACAAGGTAGTCCATTCGTTTTGGTTATTGAGTCATTTGAATACTCTAGTAGATATGACCATTCCACTTTTTGCTTTTCACTTAGGATATAATATATACTTAACTTTGGGAATTTAAAAGAATGAAAAAATTAATTAAATAAGATAAATGGACTCAACTCATCTAACTAGAAGCTTTACTGATTTGATTTGATTCTTTGAGGGTTTATAAAATATGAAAATAAAATATTTAAAAAAAACAGAGTTGTATTTCATATTTTCATATATGTGTTTGGTAACAGATTCAAAAATTAGATTCTAATTTAAATAATTGTTTAAAATGTATTTGATACTATATATTTATAAATCATAAACTAGTCGTGGTTATCCACTAATATTTAGTTGACAATAAATTATTATTAAATTAAGATATTTGTTTTAAATCATAAAACTGTTGAATATATTTACGAATATAGCAAAATATCATTGTCTATAAGTGATAGATGCTGATAGACATCTATCTATGTCTAACACTAATAAACAATGGTATCGATGTCGATAGACAGTGACATTTTGTTGTATTAGTAAATAAGTCAGATAATTTTGCTATATTTGAAAATAACTCATTAATTTATTTATGAATATAATTTATGTTAAAAAAATTATATAATTATAATACATTACATAATATATATTACATTTAGAAAAAGATGAATTGCGTTTATAACATAACATATTATATTTGTAAATATTTTATCTTTATTTAATATAATTTTGCATTTTAAAATTTAAAATGCAAAATTTGGATACAATGAAAACATAATAATGTTGTTTTCATGAATAGAGTTTGAATTGTCTGCCAAATACATATTTGCTAAATTTAATAAATCTTAAAACATAAAAAATAGAATCCAAATTCTCTATCAAACATGCCTTTAAAATTCAACCATATATTCTGTTGATTATAAAAATACAAAAAAAAAAAGCCAACCATATGTGGTAATTAGACCAATAAAACGACGTTGTTGTTTGCTTTCCAAACTCGAATCCGTCGTCCCGATAGTTCGACCCAATGCGCAACATCGGGCTCCAAAAGGCCCAAACACGTTTAAACTCCAAGGCCTGTTTGTTTCTCACAATAAAAACAGGAAGCAAGAATTCTCTTCTAAATCCTAATTTGTTGGTTTAATGATTAATCCAAATATTCTTCATCATCTATTTACATAAATCAAAGCAAATTCAAAGGTTAATGTGTTTTTATAAATTTTAGCACTTCCAGACGAGCACAGGTCACAAAAATATTTGACCATATTACATATGGAGAAAGAATTAAATAATCAATACCTTTTAAGACAGGTAGCTAGAAAAGTTAACTTCTTGGTTTCTCATTCGGCATAATATGTTAACATATACAACCTGTTATTTGGTAAACATAAAATACAATTCAAATAAAATAAGGAAATATATGCAAAGTAAATAGGTGAATATCTCCAAATACCTCTCAAGTAGGAACATGAGGATTACTTGTGAAGTAGATAAAGAAATGGTTGTTTTAGCAAGGTCTTTGTAGAAGTATATGCAAGTTGCTCATTGATAGAAACATGATAATGTAGGAATAGTGTTATCTGAACAAAGTTGCGAACTTAATGACAATTTACCTCGATGTATTTTGTGCATTTATGAAAAGCTTAATTTTAAATTATATGTAATGTGGAATGAGGCGGTGATTTAAGAATATGAGAGAAATTATTATGGAAGGTAGAAAATTATAGAGAAAGAGACATAAATTTTTGTGTCTAGTTTCCTCATCTTCCCGTGTCAAACCTTGTTTACAAAAGCAAAAGCAAAAGCAATGGGATAAGGTTGAAAGGTGACTTGCTAAGTTTGAATTCTCAAATCAATCCAATAGGAACCTTACTGGCATTTCCTATTTTGCCATTCTTCAATATTTTTAACTTCTTTCTTCTTATGTCTATTCATTAGTTCTCATAAGCTTCACTTTAAACTTCCACAAACATATGTACAAATATGGCATGCAGAGAAATTCATGTATATATATATTTGAACTCTTTGTTCTGTTTTTGAAAGGGAAAAAAGTTTGAAACTTTTTAGTTGGGTAAAGATTAATGGAGAAGAGAGATCATGAAGTAGTGATATTGTTGACAATGGTGGCTTTGGTTATTGGTGTTGCCATTGTTGATGTAAATGCAACCAATGTGGAGATGAATTTGTCTTTGCAGATTGAGAAGAAGTTAAAAATTCTCAATAAGCCTGCCATCAAGACCATTTACGTAACATAACATCTATATTTATTAGTTCTACTTTAATTTGAAATAATAACATATACTAGTTGAAATAAATGAAAGGTTATTCTTGTTTCTTGATCATTTTTCATTTATAATTTTGCAGAGTAAAGATGGAGATATTATTGACTGTATTGACATTTACAAGCAGCCTGCGTTTGACCATTCATTACTAAAAAATCATACTATTCAGGTTATTTTGTATCTCATTTCATCACTCTACATTCTACACAAACTTGAGGTTTAGTTTCAACTCATTTAGCCTAAAAAATTGTAAAATCACTACAATCAATTAATTAAACTTACAATATTTGATACTATATTAGCTACTTATGAATTATTTTCGGATTTAATCTTGTTGATATTGTTATAAACTTAATACAAAGCGACCAAATGTATCTAACATTCTTTAATTTGTACGAAATTTCTTTATTTAGTTGATCTCTTGAGTTCTTAATTTCATCTCTATCTATTGGAAATTTTTACTTAATTAGATTTTATGCAAAGTGGTATTTAAGGGCCGTTTCATAATACTTTTTTCTTCTGGTTTCGTAATTTTAGTTTCTTATTTCGTGTTTTCTATAAATTAGAAATAAGATTAAGTTTGATAACTATTTATATATTTTTTTTTTATTTCTTTTTTTATATTTTTTTTTCATAACATTCTTTTCTTATTTTATAGGTCAAATATAATTTAATTATTTATAAATAAAAATAATATTCGTTTCTATCCTTTCAATGTTTCTCAAATTTAATCTTTAATATTACCCTCACTCAAGTCCTTCGTCTTAAATGATATCAACTCAAATCCAACTCAATTATATTATAATGTAAATGTATTTGGTGTAAAATATTAAAAAATGAATCTAAATGAATGCTTTAGTGAACAAATTTCATACGTTGTAAAATTTTAATCAATTTCAAATGTACTCAAAATAAAATTAAAACTTAAGAAAATATATAAATATATATTAGAAATAAAAATAATATATAAATTTAAATATTGAAAATAATAAAAATTAAAACTAACCTAACATATAAGTATAGCAAAATTAAGAAATGAAAGAAATACTAAAAACAAAGCGGTAAATTCTTTTGCCTTACTTCGGAGTTCGGATTCAGACGCATGTAAAGGTGCACACATTACAAGTGTCACTTTGACCCATTTTTTAAAAATATTTTTAAAAACTTAAAAAATAAGAAACGAAAACGGTTATCAATCAAGTTTGTTCTTAAAAAGTGAGGAACAAAAGATAAAAGTTTCATATTATAGACATTTGTATGTCAATTAAGCTATGAGTTTTGAATGGTTGATGCATGCATAGATGAAACCGAATTTGGATATGGATGGGAAGATGTCAAGAAGGCAAAACGAATGGTTTGGATCCAAATCTAATCCATTATTTCAAGTATGGCAAAAAAGTGGGAGTTGTCCCAAAGGAACCATTCCCATTCGCAGGGTTCGTGAACAAGATTTATTTCGAACCAATTCTCTCAATCACTTTGGCAAGAAATTTCCTTATGGAACTTCCAAACTCGGCCAAGAAGTTAATCGTTCTGTAAGTATTAAATTTTTTTTTAAAAAAAGCTTCTAAAAAATAGGTTCAATCTATAGTTGAATGAATTATTAATTTGCTGCCTAATTTGGTGTTAAATATGATCAGACAGCTATCTTGATCACAACAGGATTCAACTACGTTGGTGCTTCAGGAGATATTAATGTATGGAATCCTAAAGTTGATTTGCCTAATGACTTCACAGCTTCCCAAATTTGGTTGAAAAATGGTCCTTCTGAAAAATTTGAGAGTGTAGAGTCAGGCTGGATGGTTCGTCTCATATATGCATATAATGTTTTTAAGATTAATAAGCTAAGTATTTAATATTTTTATTTGTTTGTTATAGGTAAATCCCATGTTCTATGGAGATACAAAAACTCGACTTACTATATATTGGACGGTAAGATTGAGTTAATTATCCTCTTCCTTTTACTTAACATAAAAATTAGAAGTTGTGGAAAGTTTTTCTTTTTCTTTTTCTTTTTTTAAGTGATGAAATGGAAATTTGGTTAGGTGGACTCTTACAAATCGACAGGTTGCTTTGATCTAACTTGTAGTGGGTTTGTCCAAACAAACCCCGACGTAGTACTTGGTGCAGTCATCAATCCCTTATCAACTACAAATGGACAACAATACACTATCTCTGTCGGTATCTTTCAGGTTGTACAACTTTCTCTCTCTTCTTGATTAATGAATTGTATTCAATAAGCTAAAAATATTAAACATATATAGTTAGGGTTTCTGATGTTGTTAATGATATATGCAGGATCCTAAGTCAAGCAACTGGTGGTTGAAGGTGCAAGGACAACCTGTGGGATATTGGGCACAAACACTATTTGGGTACCTGGACCATAGTGCAACATTGGTGGAATGGGGTGGCGAAGTGTTTAGCTCAAACATAAAGAAAGTGCCACACACAGGGACGGCTATGGGGAGTGGAGATTATGCCGGGGAGCTTTACATGCACGCTAGCTTTGTCAAACAACCCAGGATTGTGGATTATTCCTTGCAATTGAAATATCCAGAAAAGGTGGGAACTTGGGTTGATGAGCCATCTTGTTACTCTGTTGATAATTACCAACAAACCTACACAACTGAACCTGTCTTCTACTTTGGTGGTCCTGGTCTCAGTCGCGATTGTCATTGACAAAATATGCCTTTATTTCTCTTTTATCTAGCACAATAAAATATGAAAAATTAAATATTGGAAACTTGTTCAGTTGCTTAATAAAATATATCCTAATTCCTTCTAATGTATTAAAAATCATCGATGTAACCTATAATACAACTTCGAATTCAAAATCAAACCCAAACAATGAAAAACAATAAATCATTATTCTCAAAAAAAAAAAAAAAATCCATAAATTATGGGTTCAAACTAACCATTATTTGAACATGGTAATCTTTTTTATCAACTTTTTAAACTTTGTTTGAGAAAAATTTTGTTTCTCATTTTTTTTCTTTATGAATTCAGCTTATCTCATAACTATTCTTGTTTATTATTTATAAATTTTAAGAAACATTTATAAAAGATAGGTCAACTTTTAGGAACTTCATTTATGTTTTAAATGGTGATTTTACTTTTAAAATAATATTAGATTTTTGCTTCGTTGGTCATGGCAAGTGTGTACGTTTTTAATCAACTAAGTAGGTCTTGCATTCTTCATGTGTAAAGCAGGTTGTAAATATTAAATATTAAAATAAAATAAAAAAGCTCTCCTTTGTAACTTGCGAAAGTTTAAGAACCATCAAAATGGAAATTAACCCAAAATAATTTTAAGGGATGTTTTTAAAAATAATTATAAATATAGCAAATTTTACTTTCTATCTAAGATAATCAAGATAGAAAATGAAAATTTGATATATTTATAAATAATTTAATATTTTTTCTATTTATATTAATTTTCCTAATTTTAACAAGCGATAAACAAATCCAAACTCCCAAATATATATACCAATGAGATCAAGGAAAACGACGTCGTTGCTTTGTTCCCATACTCGAATAGATGGTCCAGATAGTCCGGCCAAAAATGCATATCTGACTTCGGCTAAGGTAAAATCGGGATCCGAAAGGCCCAAACACGTTGAACTCCAAGGCCATTCTTACAAATGCAACATTAAAAATTGTACGTTCTAATTTCTCTAAAAATATTAAGAAAAATTCTCATTTATTCCTTTTTTGTTTAATGGTCAATCTAAATATTCTTCATCATTAATATATATTTTGAGAAAATAAAAACATTAAAATTTCCTTTTTTTTCTTAAAAAAAAAATAGTGAGTAGGAGAATTCGAACCACAGAACTTTTGGTCACTAACACATACAATATGTTTGTGAAGTCATGCTCATTTTTTGCAAATTAAAATTTCTTGAAAAGAAGGATGAGAAAAAAAAAACATCTTAACGACATAACCAACAAACACATGTCATGAAAGTTGAAATTATTAACAGTTTAGAATACATTTAGAGTCCGTTTGGATCACAAATATTATTTCATGAATATAGATATTAAATATATGAGTTTGAATAGACAATACTTAATTAAATATAAGAAAAGTAGTTATAAATTAAAATTTGCATGATTTAATATATTTCTATTAATTAATTATTTAATCACTTAAAAATAATATTTTTATATTAACATTAGTTAAACAATTATTTAATGATTTAATTTAATTAAGTTAATATAAATTAATTAGCATATTAATAATTAATAATAAAATGTTATATTAAATGGTAACATAAAAAAATCTATTAAATAATATAATTATATTTAATAATTAATTAAAATTACTAATATTGATTTTATTAATTACTCAAGCTATATTTTTACTTTTCATTTTCCATATATAAAATTCTCACATGTATAGATAATATTAATTTAATAGTATCATGAGTTTTAAAAAGTAAAATATCGTGAAACTAATAGTAATATTAAATGTCCGTAAAATTTCATGGCAAAAACTAGAAAGCAAACCTAGGAAGTAAAAAAAAAAAAAAAAGAAGAAAAAAGAAAAAAGAAAAAAAAAAGCATTCCAATAGCCAATCAACTACTCCATAGGGTAAGAAAGTAGGGAGAGAGAGAGAGAGGAGACTATTATGAAAGAAGAAAATTACACAAAGTTTGTTTGATTCACTCGTCTTCTCAAGTCAAAAGTCTGTGGTTACTCGAATTTGAATTTGTTATAGCATTTCCTATTCTGCCATTCTCCCATATTTAACTTCTTTCTTTATATGTCTCCTCATTCTCAGATTTACTTCCAACTATTAAACGGATTAACATGTTTTTTTTTTTTTTTTAAAGAAAAAAAAAAAGATATTCCATTTCCTGCGTTATTTGTAATTCTTCAACAATTTTAGGGAAATTCAAACGCTATATATATATGTATTTTTTTTTATCAATAATAGTATAAACGTTGGGTGTAACTCAAACCACTCTAAATTAATATTCTCCTTTTTAATCTATTCCAGTTGAAAAGGAAGATGAAAGAGGTTTTACGAAAGTAAAAGAAAAAAAGAATGTCGAAAATGTTGGTGAGAGGGAGATAATTAATATAAAAATAAGTAAAATAAATTACATACTTTGAACTTGATCTCCTTATTATAACTACGTATTTCTTTCCTAAAAAATAGGAAAGAAAAGTAAAAATTCAATACAGTAAAAGAAACTCATAATTAAAATCTATTAATTAAATATTAAATGTAAGAAGTTGGCAGAGAAATTGATGTATATATATTTGAGCTCTTTGTTCTCCTTTTAATTCAAAGGAAACAAAGTTTGAAAGTTTTCAATTGGGTAAGGAATGGAGAAGAGAGAGCATGAAGTAGTGATATTGTTGACAATGGTGACTTTGGTTATTAGTGGTGCCATTGCTGATGGAAATCCAACGTCCAATGTGGAGATGAATAATTCAGAAGGACAACACAAATTTTCTATGCAGATTCAGAAGAAGTTAAAGCTTCTCAATAAGCCTGCAAATAAGACAATTTATGTAACATAAACATCTCTGCTTCAAATAATAATATATATTCATTAGTAGAAATAAATGAATTCATCATTTTATTTTCATGTATAATTTTGCAGAGTACAGATAGGGATATTATTGACTGTGTTGACATTTATAAGCAGCCTGCTTTTGACCATCCATCTCTAAAAAACTATACCATTCAGGTTCTTCGTATTTTTTTCATCGAACAGACAATTATAGATTACAATTATTTATCATTGTCTATTAGTAATAAATATCGATAGATGTTTATTACAGATAGACAATGATATACTATTATTTTATCAATTTGCTATATTACTTTGTATTCCTAACGATGTTAGACAATGTCTTTGCATCCATGCAGATGAAGCCCCATTTTGTTATGGATTATTGGAAAATGTCAACAACACAAAACGAGTCGAATCTATTTCAAGTATGGCAAAAAAGTGGAAGTTGTCCAGAAGGAACCATTCCCATTCGTAGGGTTCGTGAACAAGATTTATTGAGAACCAATTCTCTCAATCACTTTGGCAAGAAATTTCCTTATGCAAATTCCAAACTAGGCCCAGAAATCAGTCGTTCTGTAAGTCTAAATTTAAATATTAATAAACATTTTTTCTTTTTCTTTTTGGAATTCAATTGATTACTTTGCTAATTATGTTTTAATGTGGTATTAAATATGATCAGACGGCAATCCTATTTACAACAGGATTCAATTACATTGGCGCTTCGGGAGATATTAATATTTGGAACCCTAAACTTGATTTGCCTTCCGACTTCACTGCTTCCAAAATTTGGTTGAAAAATGGGCCTTCTCAAAAATTTGAGAGCGTAGAAGCAGGCTGGATGGTTTGCTTCTTATTTTAATCAAATTATAAATTATAATGTGTTTTGGAATAGCTTTTAGAATTTTTTTTGTTTTTTTTCTTGGGGAAAAAATATATTTTTGTCTCTAGTATTGATTACTTGTTTCAAAATGTTATAAATTTTGTCTTTAAAGTTTTGAGTTTTTCAATTTAGTTCCTTAGGTTAGAATATTACAATTTTGTTCTTGAGATTTGTGTTTTTGTTTCAATTTGGTTTATTTGTTTCAAGATTTATACTTTTAATCTTATTTTCTCATTATATACTCACTTTTTAGTCTTTGGCATTAATGCCCATTAATTAATTTAAAATATTTATGAAGTGAAATTTTAAAGTTGATTTTAATAGTGATGAAAAAAATCATGAAACTTAATTAATTATAATTCTTTTTATTATTTAAAATTAATTAATACATATGTATTTAGTAAAAAATCAAGGTTAAATGT
The DNA here is from genome assembly GCA_031780015.1 of Citrullus colocynthis. NCBI lineage: Eukaryota > Viridiplantae > Streptophyta > Magnoliopsida > Cucurbitales > Cucurbitaceae > Citrullus > Citrullus colocynthis. Next base: position 1,567,765 of record QLSR01001487.1, read on the forward strand.
ATAAATTTTGAAACGTATCAAACCTCAAGAATAAAAGTGGAATTTTTCGAAATTAAAATCAAACTCAAAACTTTAAAACTAAGACCTCGTTTACTAACCATTTTATTTATTGTTTTTGTTTTTGAAAATTAACCCACACTAGTTCTGCTTCCAAATTTCTTCACTTGTTGTCTAGTTTTTACCGGTAGTTTAAAAGACCAAACCATATTTTGAAAATTTTAAAAAGTAGCTATTAAAAAACCAAACCACCTTCAAATTTCTTCATTTGTTATTTTTTTTTCTTCTTTGGAATTTGGTTAAGAATTCAACCCTTGTACTTCAGAAATATGCAAATCATTGTAAGAAATAGGGAGGAAATAGGCGTATGATGTATTTGGAATACATTTTCAAGTGTTTAATTTAACAAAATAAGTAATTTCAGAAAAAATTAGAGGATTTAACAATTATTCAAAATAGTTTTTGAAATGTATTTGAAAGAGTTTCTCTTCAAAAGGGTTTAAATAAAAATGATTTTTTTAATAAAAAAAAACATTTTTCTTATAAGAAAATAACACTTTCTTGATGGTCAATCTACAATACTTGATGGCCAAAAAACATCAAGAAACCCTACCTTGATGGTCAAAATCATCCAATTAGGGATTGTCTTGATGTTTTTTGGCCATCAAGAAAAAGAACATTTCTTGATGGTCAATCTCCAATACTTGATGGCCAAAACCCATCAAGAAAACCTATCTTGATGGACATGACCATCAAGAAATAGAGTGTGTTGATGTTTTTTGGCCATCAAGAAAACGATCTATCTTGATGGGCGGGCTTTCTTGATATGGGCTTTCTTGATAGTTTTTGGCCATCAAAATATGTCTTTCTTGATTTTTTTTAGCCATCAAGAAAGGCCAAAATTCTAGTAGTGTTAAGCCAATCTAAACATTCCCTTAATGGTTACCAAACGGGGTATAATATCTAGAAACTTACAACGACAAAAAAATATTTTTGCTAGCTCTATCTTATATTTATTTATTTATTATTATTATTTTTAACAAGATCAATATTTCTATATATTACAACCTCAACAAAAATCAATAAATGCTGAAACTAGAAATTAGTCATTGGAGGTAAGGATTGGCATGCTTTAATGTTAGTCTTTACGTTTATTTTTTACAGGTAAATCCTAAATTATATGGAGATAGAAAAACTCGACTTAGTCTATATTGGACGGTAAGATTGAGTTGTTTGTACTTCCATTTATGACATTTGCCGCAAATAATTAACAACCTAAAGTTTAATTTTTCTTAATCAAGATATAATTTAGCTTCCTTTTATGTCTCTCATCCGAAATTTTTATAGTTGGGTAAAAATGGAAATTTTTTGATTTTTTATTTATCTAAAATGAAGATACCTAATTAAGTGCAACCATTTATTTTGTGACTTGATAAATTGGATTAGGTTGATTCATATAAATCGACGGGTTGCTTTGATCTAACTTGCAGTGGGTTTGTCCAAACGAACCCTAGTGTGGCACTTGGGGCAGTAATCGATCCCGTGTCATATACAGGTGGACAACAATTCATTATCTCTATTGGTATTTTTCAGGTATTGACTAATTCACATAAAATTTTTATTTCTCTTTTTCAATTATTAAACAACCTCAAGCATAACATTGTTGGCAAGTCATAACGTCCTACAATGACATTAAAGAGAGAAATTGAAAAAAAAAAAGGAACTATCTCATGCCTGGTTTAGAAAAAAAATGGATACTATTTTACTGATTTGATTTGAAAATAGAAATATTGTTTTTGTAAAAGTACTTCACGATACCTCATCCTAGAAAATCTAGAATGGGGTGTTGTGAAATAAAATGTTACTTAAACATTATAATGTTTTAAAGCGTCTTGCTCCCGAAAACACTAATCAACGCTAGTGACAAAAGTGTCAAATTTTTGCTCATAAGTTTTCTTTTTCTACCATAGTAATAATTCCAAATGGTCTTTTATACATTGGTACATATCACTACGTAAGGCACAAATGTCCATAGCTCTATGAATGGTCGTTTCTACACAATAGTTTAAGCAAGTAGTAAAGCTTATAAAATAATATAAATATCACTTGATCACATGTTTAATAGTAAAAAAAAAAAAAAAAAAAAAAAAAAAA
>QLSR01001487.1:1575436-1609481 GCA_031780015.1 Citrullus colocynthis
CCCCCCCCCCCCCCCCTCTTTTTGCCGATTTCACATTAATAGCTCCGACACCCATCCGACATCGGGTGTCAATGTCGAATCCACTTCCTTAACAGAGTTGTCTTTGCTGAGTTTCGCATACATTTTGGCTCTAAGGTCTCTCCCAGATTCCACTCTCTCCATTACCGGTTCTTCCTCGTAATTCTTCCCCCATAATTCGTAATTTCCGATGGTCGGAGTTGACGCTAAGTTAAAGAAACCAGAGCCGGAGGGAGAGAGCGGATTGTGCCCCAATTGAATCCTCCCCCAATGAGGGGTTGCTTTCAATTTCCCAATTTGAAGATTACGCATACATGAAACCAGTCCATTCATCGAATGAAACGGACAATTCGGCGACAGGGGTGGTGAATCGGACGGAGGAGAGACAGGCGGCGTTGATAGAATTGAAGTGGGTGAGGTCACAAATGACCCTTTAGCAAAATAGGAATCGAGTGCGTGTGCAATTCGTGAAGAACCATCAACGGAATCGGCCGAAACAGGCGTTCTCGGGCTCTGCTGCGGCACAACCCGAAGCTGTTCCGGCGTGTGAGCGAAAAAACAGACACGACGGCGACAGGCTAATCCATCCTTACATGGCTGAGTCCGGTACCGAGCTGGATGAAGCCAACACTCAAAAATCCCGTGAGCGAGATCGCAAGAATCTCCTTTCTTGCAATTCCCTTTCCGAAACTCCGGACAAGCCGTACCGGAGTAATAATGCTTCCTCGGATCTCGGCGGCGAGCTTTCTCGCCGGGATGTGCGTACGGACACTCCGTCCAATCGTGCGACCTCCCACGTGCGCATCTCCGGATTTTGAACTCGAACATCCGAAAATGGTCACAGGAAAAACCATCCACCGCTTCCGCCACCGCGTCCAAATCGTCGGAATCCGCCGCAGAGGGAAGGTAATGGTGAATGGCGGAAAAGGAGTCGATAAATGAGTCGACCCCACCGGCGATGAAGACCGGCGAGGAAATTCCGGTCATCTGGTGGTCTTCAAGTGGGTCCCAAGGAGGAACTTGAATGGTGTGATTGAATCTAGATTGTTCTCCGATCATCATCTTTCAGCCGACTTCGTGAATGAAGAAAAAAATCGGCTGCGGATTTATAAATTATAAACCCATGGAAGGGGAAGAGGGGAGTAGGTTTTTAACCGTGGATGGGTTAGCGACTTGGGTGGTTCGGTTAAAATATTAATGTCATATAAAACCTCAATATTACAGTACTGCCCCACCGTTTTGAAACAGTCCACTCATTTATTCTATAATTTTTCTTTCACATTTCTATTAAAATGACAATTTGGTCCTTTTCTCCCCCCCCCCCCCAAAAAAAAAATATATATTTTCTTATTTATTCTCCTAATTAAATATATATATATATATATATATATATATATATATATATATATTAAACGACAAAGTGTTATGTACGCATATTGTCATTGTCTTTCCAAATATAAATATTTGATTGGTAATTAAATGTTTTAAATTCCAAATATGAAAGTAAGAATGGGTTATTTGGAAGGGTTTAATTAAAGCAGTTGAGTAGTTGTAAAAGAGAAGGGTAGGTAAATATAATTAATATTTACCGGATGGAAGGGAAGAGGTGTTGTTTAGGTAACTAATAACCTATTCTCTACTTTTAGCTCTCATTAAAGCCACATTTAATTGGCATTAATCAAATTTTCCCCCACAGAAAAGTAATTGGGTTTTGTTGGTTTGGAATTAAACAGGCAGGCCTAATAAATTACTAATTAAATGACTTACGCATGCACACAAACACGATGCCCCCTGTTCCCAAAACAACTAAAGAAACTACTCATTTTTCTATTCACACTTTTTTTTTTTTTTTTTAATACATCAATCTGTGTTCTTTTCAAATTATCTTTTTCTTTATTACACATTAGTAATATGGTTCATTTCATCTGTCACAAACATCACTTTTAACTCATTTTATTTTGGTTCTTATTATAGATAGATTTATTGAAGATGGATTTTGTAGAACCCACAAGAAAATTAAGAGGATTCATGCAGAAGCTCAATAGGACCCATTAGTGAGTTAGAGGACCCATGGAGAACCTACTAGGTCTCATAGAGTACCTTAATAGTACCTATAAAGAATCTATGAAGATCTTAGTAGCACCATGAAGGACCTATCGAGGATATCTACAAAGGAACTAGCATCATGGAGGTTCTAAGAGCACTATGGAAAGTCTTAGATAGTAATATTGCGAAGGGCCATGAAGGTCCTCTCTAGATAACCTAGTAGTATCATGGAGGTTCTAGTAATGCCAGAAAGGACATAGGAATACCATTTAGAACCTCTCGTAGAACCATTAGACCTCCACACTAAGATGAATGGTAAATGATCTAAATTCCAACGAATAGTTAATAGAAGAGTAATGAGAACCAACCGGTTGTGGCATTGATTGCCGCTTTGAGCCATGGTGTTGTAGCTACCCGACAAGTAATGACTTAACTGTTAAGTAAATTAAATTAAAGGTAGTTAAGAGTCTAACTATCTGTTACATAAAACTAAGTCTATATAAGTGATAATCCATTCATCGAATATACACTAAAAGAAATTGAATTAAAAAGAAAATGAAACAAGTAAAACAATTTTTCTAAAAAGAATAAATACACACCAAACATAGGTTTTAAGCGTATACATAATTAGTCAAGGCTACAAGAGGTTTAAAAAAGTCATCCTTACCTTATCATTGAATAAAATTTGAACCGGACAACCTTTAATATATCAACTGCGAGGTGGACAAAGAAACTTGGAGAAAAATTTATGCTAAATTATACAGAAAAAAAAAAAACCACTAAATTTTATAGTATGTGTTCGAACTCCAAAATCAATTAAAAAAATACTCTTACTTTTAGATAAAAATCGTTAATAAATTAGTTTTATAATAAAATCATTAATATTTTGTATAAAATACTTCTAAATTTTCAAAATTTTCAAAAATACTCTTCAGCTTAAAAAAAAGGTTGAAAAATACTTGTACTATTATTATATGAATAAAAACTGCCAACGTCATCTTACTTTTCTATTTTCCTTTTTTGCTCACCTCCCTTCTTCAATACCCTTTTATTCTTCTTTTTTAGTGTAACATTTGTTTATCTAAATGAATGAAATTGTACACTTCAGTTAAGGTACATAGACTATAATATGAAGTAAAAGAAAAAAAAAAAAGGAATCGACAAGGGATTGTAGGGTCTAAATGTTTTAACAAGGTTGTGTTAATAGTTGAGTGTATATTAATAACTGAATACTTTTTTTTCCTTTGACTCCTTATCGTTTTGGTATGTTTTAAGGGAAGATTTTGATTTTGAAATTTTATGAAATTTTGTGGAATTTTATGTTTTAACTTAAAATTTTTATTTTTATTTTAGTCAAGCTAAAAATTAAAAAATAAAGAAAAGAAATCAGAGTATATAATGAAAAAAATAGAATATTTATATAATTTGTCTTAAAATTCATTATTTTCGAATCACAACCGATGTCAAGCGGTCTCAATTCTTTAAAAAACCTTTTGGAGAAGATTATGCAGTGGATCCACGTGTCCCGGTGGAAGAGGTCGGAGTTTAATATCTTTCCACGTAGGTGGTGGGGTGGCGTAGTAGTCTAACTCACTGACATTGCGAGGCGCATACGTGGCAGTATTGTTGGCTAGGTCACTATTCCTCAAGATTGCCGCAATCGTAAGTCGCTACCAACTATGTGTGTCTTTTTTTGGTTTTATTTTATTTTACTTTTTCATTAATGAATTTTTGGGAATATATTATTATTATTATTATTATTATTATTATATGGATTTGAATTACAATTCGATGGTAGCTGTTGATGGAGATGGAGTTCTATTTTATCCGATGAGATATGATTGTGTGTATGCACTTAGAGGGGGAGTAAAGTTTATGAAATACACGTGCTTGACTTTTTTGGAGCAGAAGTATTAATTTGTCAACGCAATGAATTAATAATTTTGGTTTATTAAACTGGGACGGCGAGAACTTGGATGAATATGTAAATTAAGAATTTGGATGCAATTTGCAAGACAAGACAGCAACCAAAATAAATTAATTTTAATTGCAACCAAGCCACTGAAGTTTTACTTTTTGTCATTAATTTATTCATATTTCCACTTTTCTCCCTTTGATAAGATGGAAGTAACTTTCGTCTACACTTCACCAATTTAATCTCTCTCCCCTTTTCTCTTCCACATCATTTTATTCTCTTTTTCTTTCTCTAATTCCTCATTTTCTTATTTATCTAAACTCTTCAATGATTCTTTTCCCCATTTTGTATTTCCAAAATATTAACTTCATTGAAGTCCACTAAAAAACTAGAAAAAAAATGAGGGTAGATAGGCCCAAAATGCCCACATTTTAAAACTATTTTAAATGACTATATTTATTATTCTCTAATCAAAATTGTTACAGATAATAATTTCTTTTTTATTGTTTATAATTTATAAAAAATTGTTAATTAATTTTTTTTAGAATGATTCACTTTTCTTATTTTAATTGATTTATAATATTTATTGAGAAATAAACGAAACTTCATATCAAAGCTACGAACACTAAAGTAATATTTAAATTTTTTTTAAATTACAAGTTTAACTTGCATTATTATTATTATTATTATTATTATTATTATTATTATTATTATTATAATTATATACTTCATAATAAAAATTTAACCATTTAACTATAACCCTAAAAACTTATTAGGTTCATGGGATAACAAAGTTTTCTTTTTCAATACAAATTTTGTAATTAAAAGTTTTTCCCTCTTTTCATGCAACTATTTTAGGCTGCACACTCAAATGCACTTGTCTTGATGTGTTATACTCTCATCATCCACGAAAAAATAGTGAAAAGATGAAAATATTTAGGTACACTCCACCAAATTCTCGGATACATGGCAAGTTATCCTTGCTTTTTTTCTTTAAATATTTTAGAAAAAACATCCATTTATACTCTTAACTTTAAGCCCGAACTAATACTTATATTAATTTAAAACATGCTAATAATTGTATTAATTTAAACTCTGAACTTTTGTAAATGTATCAATTTACACTCTTTATTACGTTCAATTCAGGAAAACCTCATGTGAAATTTATAGTTGTATTAATTAAATTCCTAAACTTTCATAATTGTGATCAATTTAAGCTCTTAGTCAAAATTTCTTTGAGAATGATCCATGCATTTATTCTAATCATTTGTTTTCATAAAATCAACATTTGAAAAAGTCTACACACGATTGAGAATCAGTGCATGGATGATTTTCAAAAGTAATCATAATAAAATGTCTAAATCGAAATGAGAATTTAGGAATTTAATTGAATCAACTCATAAATTTTGCAGGATATTGGTTGAACGAAATTTAGAGGAGGGTTTACAATGTTACACTTATAAAAGTTCAAGGTTTAAACTCATATAAGAGGCAGTTGCAAATATAACATTTAGATCCAAAATATTTGCAAATATTGAACAATGCAAAAGAATTTGCGTTAGTAAAATTTAGGTTATGCCATCAAAGTCTATCACTAGTAGGGGTCTATAAAATATAGACCATATTGATAGTAAGAGTCCATCAACAATATATTCTATCATTGATAGATTTTGCTATATTTGCAATTTTTTAAAATGTTGCTATACACTTAATTAGTATCCCTAAAAAGCTACTCAACATAATTAACCTTGATATAATTATTAGTTCATGGTTTTAATTGATACAATCTCTAAGGTTTATGGTATAGATCGATATTTTTCTAATATTTTATTATTATTTATGGGTGTGATCAAAGTAAAATACACAAAAATAGGAACCTGTTAGAGTGGATCTAATTATAACCCTCTTCAAATATTTAAGAAAAAAAAAAGTAAGAATAATAATTTACTATATAACAAATTATAATTAAATAATTTAATAGAATGGATGATGTTTGTAATCCACTTAAATATTTTTCTTTTTCATATTACATTATAGGGAGAGGGTTTATTTATGATTAGTTGAAGAGGGCCGCTGTGTTATAAAGTGAACGATAATAATGTTGTCGCCATGCTTTATAAACATTTGAATGTGTTATTGTAATCAATTTTACCCGACCTTCAATCACACATTTACTTGGGTTAAAAGCAATTTTACCCGACCTTCAGTCACACATTTACTTGGTTAAAACCAAATTTATCCGACCTTCAATCTCATATTTGCCTTGAGTAAAGATATCAGCACATTAACATTTACGATTTTTGGGATTTTGCTCCAGTGGCGGTTCCCACTTATCCAATAAGATTGTTGCTTTCTATACATTATTATTATATTATAAATCATTAGGTTTATTTATTATTATTTTTTTCGCAAGGATATAATTGATTATAAGAATAGATTGCTCCAACTTGGATATCACTTTCACCATCAATTTCCCTAAACACCATATATATAAATATAATAGTTTTAGAACTGTTTTTCAATAGTAATTCAATCATTTATTATCATTTGTCATCAAGGGAGTGTTTTATCCTTGTTATGTTCAAAAACGCCTTCAAGTTTACAATTTAGTTTTTGAACACTAAATATTAATGTGTAGTTATTTGGTCTATATATTTTACAAATTTCAAAATTGAAATAATTTAGTTCATATTATAAAAAGTATGGTAGTTCATATTATAAAAAGTATGGTTGAAATTTAATAGAATTTTTTTTTTATCTATATATAGGTCAATAATTTAATTATGGTTTAGATATCTTTATAAACTATTGTGTAAATTAACATTTAATTTTGATGAAAACTTTATTGCATAACTTAAATTGTGAGGTTCCTTCATTTTTTAAATATGGAACCCTCTGCATATAGTTTAAGATTCAGTTTGATCTTTCGAGTGAAAATTTATAAAATGTAACAAGTTAAAATGGTAAAAGCTGTATTTTTAAATTTTAATTTTAATGTTATTAAGGAAAGATTAAACAAAAAATTATGAAATATCCTAATAAATTTTCACTTTAAAAATGTCATAGTTATGTTTTTTTTTTCTTCTTTAGTATAATAGAGATAGGTAATTCAAGTTATAGATATTTTAATCATTAATAGATGTCACAGTAAGTTACGCGTTATATGATTTCTTTAACTAATCAGATATATTTTAATTAATAAAACGTAACAAGATGGTTTAAAGAAACATTATCTACTTTTTGTAAAAGAAAAAAAAAAACATTATCTCCTTCGATGATGATGATAATAATAATAATAAAAGTAATGGCAAATTGTAATTTTACATAAGAATTAGAACTCAGCCTAAACTGATATTTTTATAAGAAAGTTGCAAACAAGAATAAACAGGCCCCTTGTACGAGGAAGATTGTCCAGAATCTTTGAGTAAAAATATTAATTTTTATTTAATAAAACATATTTTTGTGATTTTTTTTTTAATAATAAACATTTTAAGTGGTTTGTTTGTTTTCGATGGGTATCATATAAATAAATAAATAAAGAACACAGATTTCGATTTGGATGGATACAATTTTCCAGGGTCCGTGTTTTACGTGCTTGGTGCTTTGTGCTTTGTGCTAAATGCCAATTGCCAAGACAAATATATGAATTGTGATATCGAATAAGAAATGATTGGCCAAATCAATTGTTTTTAGTCCACTTACTTTTTGGCCCTAGTCAAAGTTAATTCAAAGTTAATTCATCGATGATAATGTAAAAAGTGAGTTGCAATTAGTTACTTTTGTCATTGTTTATTTGCATTTCGTAATCATAATGAATTGTAGAGTTTTGAAATTTGTAATAAAATCCTACAATCTAATTGAGGAATAAAGAGTACTAACTCTAATTGTTGTTGAAATTTATGTAAGACCCACTTGTTAACATAATTATTTTAAATATATATTAAATAAATTAATACTTAGGAGGTAATTACTTTATGAGATTTGTGATACCATGGACGAGAAGCTTGCTTGAGACCGTAGATGGATTTCTTCAATTTGCACACCTTAGACTTTGAATTACCAGACACAAAATTTTTTGGTTACACCATATAAATCGTCTCATCAATGTTTCCATTGAGAAGCACAATTTTTACATCCATCTGATGTCTCTAAATCAAAGTGAGATATCCATTTACAACCTATGGGTTTCACTACTGATGACAATTCGACAAGCTCCCAGACGTCATTGTCTTTCATAAATTTTATTTCCTCTTCCATAGCATTTATCCACTTAAGAGAGTTAGAACTTTGTCATGCTTGTTGGAAATTGATTGGATCATCTTCCATTACCCATATCATCCGAATGTTCTTGAAGAAATACAATATAATAATTTGGAATTGCACTTCTTCTCTCTCTAGTAGATCTCTTTAGTGGTAGTTCTGAAGGTTGTTGAGTTTGAACTTTAGGTTTAACAACGTGGACTACAATGTTGTCTTGTTTAATAATTGATTCAACAGTGAAGTCGGGAATTGGAGCCTGAACATCATCTATAACCACATTAAGAAAAGAAACTAATTCATTTTAAAAGACAACTTTCCTTATGTTATCTTCTCCCACAAATTCAATATCCTCAAGGAATCTGGCATTTCCTATCTCAAACAATAATCTAGAAGTAGGATCATAAAACTTAAAACCCCGAGAGTGCTGGGAATTCTCAACAAAATAGCAGCTAATAGCTCGAGTCCAATTTTCTTTTTTTAGGCCTGTAAGGCCTGGCCTCAGTTAGACAACTTTAGATGTGAAAATGCCTACTATTAGGCTTCTTTCTTGTCCACGACTCATAAAGGTGTTTTAGCTACCACTTTACTGGGTACCCTATTAAGGATATATGTTGCAGTCTTTAGTGCCTCACCCCAAAGAGATTCTGGTAAAGAAGAATTATTAATCATACTTCTTACCATATCATTAGGTGTTCTGTTTCGCCTTTCCTCTACACCATTCGTGCTAGGTTTCCCAAGCATAGCGTATTGCTGGACTATTCCACATTCCAATAGGTATTTGGCAAAGGGCCCTGGACTTTGTTCACTTGATCCACCATATCTATCGTAATATTCACCACCACCATCAAACTTGACAACCTTTATTTTATTTTCAAGTTGAAGTTCAACTTTAGCTTTGAAAGATTTGAAAACATCTAAAGATTGAGACTTCTCATGAATTAAATATAGGTACCCATATCTTGAATAGTTGTCCATGTACGTAATAAAATATTGTTGTCCATTCCAAGAAACTGTAGGGAATGGACCACAAATGTTTGTATGTCTTAGTTCTAAGACATCTAAGCATCTGTTGGCACCTACTTTTCTTATGTTTGTCTATTTTCCCTTAATACATTCCACACAGACTTCAAAGTTACTTAAATCAAGGGAATCAAAAATTCTATCTAACACAAGTCTCTGAATTTTCTATTTGGAGATGTGACCTAAACACTTGTGCCATAAAGTAGCAGAATTCTCATTTAATTTACGCTTTGTACTAGGATCTTGTTAAACGAAGCAAAGGAATCAAGAATATATAGATTATCAATTAAAGAACCGATACCAATAAGCTTGAAATTTTGAAAAGGACTAAGTTTATTATTTTCAAAAACCAAGAAACACCAAACTTATCCAAACGGGAAATAGAAACTAAATTCTGTCTAAATAACTGTACAACAAAAGTCTTATTCAAATCCAAATAACAACTAGTTTTCAAAGTAATCTAAAATTCTTGATAGCTTAAACTTGAACTGTTTTGTCATCGCCCACATAGATGAATATTTCAGCATCACTTAGCGGTCGGCTCCACAGGCAGTCCTGCATAGATATACTTATGTGAGTAGTAGCATTAAAATCTACCCACCAAACATCTGTAGGTACATAAGCTACATTAATTTCAGAACAAGCTAAAGTAAGAAGTTTACTCTTCTTACACGGCCCACTTGGCGTATTTGGGACAATCTTTCTTGAAGTGACCTTCCTTTTTGCAGAAAAAATAAGGATGTTCAGTAGTTTGCTTCTTGTTTTTATTCTACTAAGATGTCTCTTATGCAGCACCCGTAGATTTTCTTTCCTTCTTATCATGAGAGTCAGTTACTAAGTGAGCACTTTCTGTCCTTTCTCTCTTAATCTTATCTTCTTCTTGCACACGTTGTGAGATTACTCCATTTATTCTTTTGAGTATTATAGCTTATCTTAAACTGAGTGAATTTTGCAGGAAGAGAGATAAGTACCAGATGAATGAGTAAATTTTCATTTATCTCGATATCTATTGCCTTTAATTTATCTGCAAGATTGACATTTCTATAATATACTCCCTTATGGTTCCATTGCCCTTATACCTCATGGAAGTTAAAGAATCAAAATATTTCTCAATTTGAGCAAGAAACTTATTGGCATTTTTACTTTTCGTGATAGAACCCTGAAAAGAATCCAGAATGGAGTACCTAATGATCATCAGAAATATGCGATTTGACCGTTTCCACTTCTCAATATTGGTCGTATTTGGTTGTTCCTCAGGTTTATCAATCTTTAATGCAAGGTCCAGATCCATACACCCAAGAAGTATATCCAGGCTTTCCTTCCAAATCTTGAAGTTCGATTCATTCAACTTAGGAATTGAACTCAGTTTTCCAAATATTTGAGTAAGATCAACTGAAACAAGGAACAAGTAAATAAAGTATATACTCACAATTAATTGAATATGCCATAAAATTAAACATGACAAAATAATTTTACATATATGGTGGGCCTCTTTAATAAGATACTTAACACAACATTGATGTCTAGCCTTTGGGCAAAAACACCAACTATAAATGGTGCTTTAAACTTAGTAATCAAAGTACTGACAATAAACTTTGTCAAAAAATAGTCTTTCTTTGGACCGACTATTGTTTACATGAGCAATCCTTATAATTGTCACATATTCATTATTACATGCATACCCACAATTTGGTCAAATAATTATCTTTCTTTGGGCCGATAATCATCCACATAAAGCAATAAATATGCACATCTTATATTTCAGAATCAAACTAGTCTAGATAACAAAGGCTACCTTGGTAACATATTATTTTGACCAATTCAATCCAAAATATAAAACACAATAATATAATAATCTTAAATATAATATCGTGATCACAAAAAAATTATTGATAAAATTTAAATTTAAATCCCCAAATTATCGATAAAATTTAAATATAAATTACCAAATTATCAATAAAATTTAAATTTACTAAATTCGTCGAATAAACTCCATTAAACCTAATTAGGGCCTAAAAAAACCAATTTTCGGCAAATTTTCGCAACAATTACACCCACGGAAAACGAATTAAGTTCCAGAGGAGTTCATGACGCACAAACAATGACAGTTAGACAGTCGGAAGCCTTTATTGGCGTACAAACTATGACCAGCAGTAGCGCTCTGCACAAAAATCTCCTGGATCTGCACTCCAAGTTCTGTTTTTTACCTTTGTTTTGAGCATTTTTTATAGTAAAAAAATTACTACGAACAACACGGTTTTACGAGATTCGATTTAAGAATAATTTGCCCAAAACAACGAGTTTGAACAATGATCAAAACAACATTAAACTGTAAATCTAAGATGCCAAAAAACCAAAAACATCTATGATTAAAACTTCAAACCTTTTTTTTATTATTTTTAATTAATTCTTTAAACCTCTCTACCGAAAATTGAATCAAGATCAATGGTAAACGAATGTAAACCAACAATCTAACATGAAAATCATGCTCTGATACCACTTGTTAGCATAACTATTTTAAATCTATATTAAATAGATTAACCCTAGGATCATTCATGTCAAATTGTCAATAATAAATAACATACCGGAATTGAATCATCCGTAGAAGCGAGTGATCATCATATGCCAATAATTTTCTTTTGAAAACTTAAAATTACAAAGAAGAGAAAATTTGGATAAACCATAATACTTAGCATGCAATAAAATGAAATTAGGAGTTTAAAGTTATTTACCTTTCAAAATTGTCTTTGGATAGGCTTTTCTTCTTCTCACCAAAACATGAACTCGAAAAAAACTTTCCTTCATTAAGGAATGCAGGAAACTTTTGAGACACCACCAAGTAAGCCTTCCTTGCTATTCTCAAGAAGAATCAATAAAAGTTGTGGGCTCTCTTGATTTTGGTAAGGAAGGAAGAAGATGAGAGAAAAGAGATCATCTTGAGAGAGTTTTTCCCCGATAGAATTAACACTAATTTTTCATCTGCCAACTGCACACACAAAACTCTCTCCTCCTCTTTCTCTTTTTACTTGATGTTTATTAGAGTGTGGGAATAACTCCCTACACGGTTATTCTTAATAATTAAAATACTAATAATATTAATTTAATTATAATATATTAAATCATATTTAATATCAATAATAAAATTAATTGATTAACAATTAATTAATTAATTATCACATATTTAATTTAATTTTCAAATAACCTTCACTCACATAACCAATAATTTTAATACGAATCTCATTCATATTAATTTTAACATATAGTTTTTATATGAATCTCATTTATACAAATAATATTTAATTCTTATTTAAATATTTGTCTCTCTTATAACATAAAGTATCAAATTTTGAATCCCATTCAAAATTAACTTTATATTATAATGTATCTATAAATACTAATTGTATCATATGCAATTAATTCCTTATTAATTTGAATGTTTCAAATTAATCCAAAATAATTGATTCTTATACAAAACCTTACTGAGCTAGGAAGAGGACCTTATGAACCTATAGATTAGAAGGTCCAATGATATGAGATTAATTAATTAAATTAATCATTATTCATTAATTGTAGACCACTCTACTAAATACCTACAGCTGCACTTT
Organism: Citrullus colocynthis; assembly: GCA_031780015.1. Taxonomy (NCBI): domain Eukaryota; kingdom Viridiplantae; phylum Streptophyta; class Magnoliopsida; order Cucurbitales; family Cucurbitaceae; genus Citrullus; species Citrullus colocynthis. The sequence goes on from QLSR01001487.1 coordinate 1,588,301, forward strand.
TTGTATTATAGATATATTTTTGTGTCTATGGAAATAGCTAATCAATAGTAAGTCGACCTTTCATAAATTACTCATAACTACAACTGGGTTAAATTACCGTTTTACTCATGTAGTTACATTTAACCCCTTAAGTATCATGGATCCCTTTAATGAACAAACAGTTTATAGTTCAATATAAACTAACCCCTCTCAGACTAGTGAGAGGGTGAGATCTCTTTGTTCAAGACCCAGAATCAACTCTTAAGGGAGCAATTTATCTACTTACTCTAAAGATAGGAAGGATTGAATTCCATTTTGTAAAGATATGTTCCCAACTCCCTATTCAGACAAATCTCCAAAATGGTAGGTATATTTAATCGACAATCTGGTCACTCTCACCCATATATATCAAAAAAATTTCCTCATAGACAAAAGTTCATAACTCACTTGGGATTAAGGTCGAGTCACCTATAGTCATTTTATGAAATGTTAACTTCTTCAATTTACGACATTACAAAGAGAAATTAAATATTTTGTGGTCCGATCTTATATAAACTCTTTGCATATGTCTCCACATGAACGATTAGAATCAAATTGTTTGTAACACTTTGCAACTTTTGTAACAATTACAAAGTGAGTCATCTCCATAATGTTACCAAAATAAAACACACAACTTTATCTTTATACTGCAGACCTTTTGGTTATTACTTAAAACATGATACATCCTTGTATGTCAACCACATACATGTTTAACTTTATATAGAATAACGAGAGATCTCTATCCTTTTCTATTTCCCTAGATTTCTCTATCTGTCCCTCTCTAAAGCTTATGAATTTTCTAGTTTCCATTAAGTTATTAAAACAATCCAACACATACATTATGCTTTTACATATTGTTCTATCTTTATTAAGGTATGTATTTCCTTTATTGTGAATTTCAAAATATACATCCGATATATATTTATTTACAAATATACCTACTATGCATATTTCTCTCTCTCTCTTTATATTTTTTTGGATATTTATTCATTTTTCATCTTGTTACCATTTATTGTTAGGTTGAATTAGGAAATTAGGATCCTTATAAGGGCTGATTTATACGTTCCTTCTGTGTTACATGGTATCAGAGAGTTACACGATTACATTTTGGGTATCCAATTTACTTTTCGATTGCACTATATGTGTCTTTTAACAATTTAGCCTACAAACTTTTATCAACAACAATTTTGCCCCTATAACTTTAATAAGCAATAATTTAATCTCTATATTTTATAATATGTCACGATTTAATCCTTATCAAGAAAAATTATATTAAACTGAGTGAATTGTGCAGGAAGAGAGATAAGTACCAGATGAATGAGTAAATTTTCATTTATCTCGATATCTATTGCCTTTAATTTATCTGCAAGATTGACATTTCTATAATATACTCCCTTATGGTTCTATTGCCCTTATACCTCATGGAAGCTATAATACTCAATATTAGTCGTATTTGGTTGTAACTTCTTACTCATGTGGATTAATAAACTAGTGGAGAATCAAATTTATTTACAAACTATAAGACTAAGTCATTACGTAGAAAAGTTTCACACTCAATTGTCATTACTTCTTTTTCATATGATAGATACTAAATTGCTACAAAGATAAAGTATAGGGATAAAATTATTACTTGTTAAAGCTCAATGACTAAATTGTTATACATATTTGAAAGTACAAGGCTAAAGTTTAAAAACTAAATTATTACTCTTGTGAAATTTTAGAGGTGTTTGGGTCCAAGAATTGCGGAAGTTATGAACTTCACTCCTTATTTAGTCTATGGAGTTAAACTTGTGAATCCGTTTATTAAAAATATCAATTTTATACCTAATCAACTTGGTGTATATTATATACTCTTACCAACACCCCGTTGGGATCGGAGTAAAAACGGTAGTCTTTCCATTTCTCAAGAAATTCAGCCCAACCATACAAACTTATTGGGCTTGGGCCTGTAGTTGAACTTATTTGTTTACGGGCTTCGGCCTCCAACTGAGAGTTAATTCATGTCTCGTCGTTTAATAGACTTGGGCAGTTGAACAATATCGCTCCTTGTAGTGGTTTGAGAGAGGGCTTTCAACACTATTAACTTAATTGGTTAATTAAAGAGGTCAAATTACAAGTATCTCTTATATCTATTATTTTTCAAGAATGAGCTAATGGGTTATAATATTACAAACCCAACAATTCATAACACCCTATTAATTTTGGGCTATTTAAAAATTAAAAAATACACAATTACACAAATATAGAAATATAGAAATATATGAAAATCATATCCATTAAATTGGTTCTTTTTCCAAAATTGTTTAGGTTTCTCACTCTTTCTTAATTATTCCATTTTTTTTCTCTCCCTCATCCACCATCTACAGATCTTCCCTTTTCTCCTATTAATTTATCATGTTAACATTATTGATATATCATATAAAATATATATCTGCAAAATAACTAAATATAAATGATAAATTATGTAAAATCAAAATTAGACTAAAATTAAAATGTGGAGTATGTATTAGTACGTGTTCTAAATGCATTTAGAATAATTTTGTATATATTTTAAATAAGCCTCGTCTATGTACATAAAAAACGAAACACAAATAAAAATGAAGATTTGTAACCATAATTATGAATTAAATGTAGTTCTAAAAAATTGGAAATTATAAATTGCAAGTCAAATTTTGAAATCTGTAAAAAAGGAAAATATATATATATATATATATATATATATATATGCAAAATAACTAAATATATATATGTATATACACAACAAAGTATGTAAAATATATATCTTAATAGAAGTGAGACTAAAATTAAAATATAATATATATATATATATATATATATACACTTTCTTTTTAAAAAGAGTCACATGAGTAGGGATTAGTTGATACATGCAATATATAGTATATAACAATCTTAAATTTCTACTAGTTCTAAATATATTTCGAATAGACATTGTATATATACATAAAAAATGAAAATGAATATTTAAAACAATAATTATGCATTAAATACAACCACATAAGATTTGAAATTTTAGGCCAAAATTCGAAATATGTAAAAAAGAAAAAAAAAAAAAAAAGAAATTTGTGACAAATTTGTAACTAATTGAAAGAAGGAATCAAAGGAATAATATTATGAAAAATGTCACATTAATAATATAAATCGTAAATTTAACAAATATTAAACTCAAGATTGAATTTTGAAATATTTTAATTATAAAATAATACAAAAATTTAATAAGAGAAAACGTATTATAAAATAATGCAAACATGCTCGTAAAATTAAAGGACATATAGCATATTCATTAACGAATAAAATAAAATAAAAATTTATTAAAGGTAGTTATACAATTAATGATGATACATAATAAAATTGTTATTTTTTAAATATATCCAAAGGACTATTACTAAAAACGTTTTTAATAATTTTTTAATATTTTAATCATAAAATAATAGCAGTAGTGTATTATAAGGTTAAATTGTTATAAAAAAAGAATGAGAATGTAGTTATAAAATATAATTAAAATTTAAGTCATTTGTACTTTGTAATATATTGCTAGGTCAATTTTTATAAATATTTTGAGAAGTGGGATGAAGTAGCCACTTTTTGGACTTGAAATTGAAAAATAGCCAACTGTTTTGAACAGTACACAAGCCCCAGTTCATGTGGACCAAGCCCATGACTTTGATTTTTTTTTTTTTTTTCTATCCTTTTTGTGGGCAAAAGGTTTTTACTACTACTGGTTTCCTACTTTTTGGAGATGTTGTAATTCTATATCTTGTTTTTTCTCTTTTAAATTATATTTAATTTTTCCTAGGTCTTTTGGTTTTAGATATCATTATCTTCTTTTTTCGACAGGTTTATATTCATATATTTTTTTTATTTAAACTTTATGGATAAAATCGATTGAAAATACTATTTGAACGAGTTTTAAAAGATATTTTGAGTGGTTGACAAATTCTTTTCAAATTTAAATACTTTAAACCAAACACACCCATAATCAATTTGATCCTTTAACAAAATAGTAGAAATGTCTTAATCTTTGATTTGTGCTTATATGACATAATTGGGAATCTTTGAAAGTTAAAACAAAAGAAAAAAAAATATTTAATTGTTGTTTAATATTATAGTATTATTTTGCATAGGTTTTACATATGGTGATATTAAGTGTAATTATCCTTTGAGAAACAAAGAAAAGAAGAGGTATAATTAAAATTGAACCATGGGAAAGAAATCCAATACATATTATTAGTATTTTCATCAAAATTTATGTAAAATTAACACCTCTAGACATCAATATTTCAAATTTTGGCTACACTAACAACAATTTCTTTATGCTAAAAAAATGTTCTCAAGTTTATATATATATATATATATATATATATAAAGAATAAAAAGTTACCATTTACTCACTTTTTTTTTTTTTTTTAATTTTTTAAAGTTTTTATCCCCAAGCGCAAGGCAAGTAAGATTCGCAAATTGCTTTTACTGTTTTTTTTTTTTTTTTTTTTTTTAATTTTTTAAAGTTTTTATTCCCAAGCGCAAGGCAAGTAAGATTCGCAAATTGCTTTTACTGTTTTTTTTTTATTTTTTATTTTTAAAAAAATTATTTTTCCGGCATATAATACAATAGAATAACAAAATTTGGCGGGGGTTCCGATCCAATTACTTGGAGAAGGAGGAAGTCGGTTCTCAAAGGGGTTTTCTTCAACCTCCTTAGATTCTCTTTTCATTTTCAGGTATTCAATACTGCGCTCTCTTAAATCCCAACCCTATCTTTCTACTTCGTTTCTTAGTGGAACATTGCTTCGTTTCAGGACATTCATTATCGCTCCATTTTTTTTTTTTTTAATTTTTAATTTTTGCTCTTCAAAATCATCAACAGATTCACTGTTACTCCAATTCCCTCTTTCTAATCTGCCACGATCTATATTTTGAAACCGATTCGTGTCCAAATCCGATTGAGCATGGCCCGCGGCTCTTCTTGCATTGATGTATTTTGGCATGTATTCTGATTTGTATTTACTGAATTCCAATGATTTTCTTTAATTAAGTTTTCCTATGGTATTAAATTTTTACTCATGATGTTCTTACAATGAGAATTTCTACAACCATGGTGTTTGCCGAATGTTTCTTTAAAATTAAAACCAGAAAATGATTGTGTTGTATTGTATTGTATTCAAAACTGGTCCATTATGGAAATCGGACTTATATTTTTTATTTCGCGCAGAGCTAACGAAAGAATCATCAACTCATCTGGAAGAATGGCGCTGCGTTTTGGTTGTCTGTATTCTGAAATTGGGTCTCAAATGTGGAGGCATAATCGAGCAGTTGAATGGACAGATTTAGGTTTTGTTGGTTTTTGTTGTGAAAGACAGTTTTCTGTTAGCAATGAGGGATCCAAACACTTGAGGGTATGGGCATTAAATAGGGAAACCCAAATCTTATTTGTTTCTCAAGTCATAGTCTGTGGACGATGAGAATCTGGGCGAATAGAGTTCCGAAGTCACATCCTTGAGTCCCTTTACATCTAATATGAAGTTTTGAAAAAACCCACTTCACCTAACTCCCAATTTCTATAAGTGTCTGTAACTGTACTATCATATTTCTTTTAAGCAAATTCTTCTGGCAATTAAGGAGCCCCAGAACGAAAGCAAGAGATTAGCTTTTATTGGTAACTGGGAAACACAGAACAGTCTCGACGCTTCCATTTCAATTCAAGCCTATAGGGGCACTAGTGTTGCTCCAATCTGCAAGGCAAAGCAAAATATGAAAAGCCTTTTGATAGTATGCAAATTGGGATTGCTTGACGGAAGCTAATTGCAGCAAATTGTTCATTTATTTAACGAGAAGAGACTTCGGTTGTTTATTTGGTTTGATGTCTTGACTTTCCTTTGAATTTACTCGTAAATCTGATTACAGATCGTATAAATGAGGAAGGCATGCGTCTGCTGCTTCACAAGCCGATCTCCCAACATCAATCGTCAGAAACCCAACAGCGACAAGCCTTCTCAGGTGTCACTCAGCCTTCCCCAAGAAGTTGTATCTCTCTTGTAATTAATTATTCTGTTTCCTTATTTGACACAATTTGTTTTGCATTTGGATTCGACTAGAGCTCTGCTGTGACCATGAAGACCACCCAGGAAAACAATGCCAGTGAAGTTTCAGAGGTGTTGATTTGTTTCGTCATTTTTACAATTGTCCTTTTCCAGGCTGGGTTCTGTTTATATAATCTGATATGGCATAGTGATCTTTATGATCAAAGGGGTTTCTGAATCTGAACTGTCATTTTGACTAGAGTTTATCTATTTAGATGGTTTCCTTTCTCTACATAACTTAAATTTTTATGACAGGGAGTGGAAGAAACTCCGACCAAATTAAGTCCTCCACGTGCTGCCAATATCTTACTGAACCATGACTTCTCAATGGGGCTGCAATATTGGCACCCCAATTGCTGTAATGGCTACGTAACTTTGGCCGAGTCAAATAACCTGGATGAAGCAGCCATCAATTCATGTGCTAAGTATGCTGTTGTAACAGATCGAAATGAATGCTGGCAGGGACTCGAACAGGAAATTACCAACAATATTTCCCCAGGTATTACTTATTCAGTTTCAGCAAGTGTTGGGGTATCAGGATCCGTTCAAGGATCTGCTGATGTCCTTGCAACTTTAAAGCTATTATACAAAGATTCTACTACAAACTTTTTGTGCATTGGGAGGTAACTAACTTTATTGTCCTGTCTCCATTATTTTTCCTTGAGAAGAAAATAACTGAATTTGGAAAACTAATGAATAAAAGTGCATGCAGAACTTCTGTGTTTCAAGAGAAGTGGGAGAAGTTGGAGGGGACATTCTCCTTGTCAACCATGCCAGACCGTGTTGTATTCTATCTGGAAGGGCCTTCTCCGGGTATTGATTTGCTCATACAGTCAGTTGAGATTACCTGTGCTGGTCCAAATGAAGTGGAGGTAATTGTACTTCTTTTTGCTAATCCCATCCTTCTATGATTTAGTAAGAGAAAATTATATCCAGAAACCCCTTATCTGCCTATAACTTTTCTTGTCCACTCCACATCCAAAATTTCAATAGAATTTAACATCGATAGTTCTTATATGGATTGTTGTCATTCAAAATACTTCTCTGCTTTTCTTTCAGCAAAAAGTTAAGCTTGTGGTTGATTTTAACTTAAGTCTCTCTTCATGACTATCTTTTTGAGAAGGCTGGAAATGCCAATGCTGGTGATGAGAATATTATTCTAAACCCAAGGTTTGACGATGACCTCAAAAATTGGTCTGGAAGAGGATGCAAGATTGCTCTGCATGATTCAATGGGAAATGGAAAAGTTCTCCCACAGTCTGGGAAGTATTTTGCCTCTGCAACTGAGCGCACACAGAGCTGGAATGGGATTCAGCAGGAGATCACAGGAAGGGTGCAGCGAAAGCTTGCTTATGATGTTGCTGCTGTTGTTCGTGTATTTGGCAATAATATCACCACTGCTGATGTACGGGCTACTTTATGGGTGCAAACACCAAATTCTCGTGAACAATATATTGGAATTGCCAAGTTAGTGTTTTTTTTGTTTTTAATCTTTTTCCACCTTGATACAAATAAACTTGTACAATTTATGAAGAAACTGAGAAGCGGTTGATTTGATGAAGTGTGCAGGCAACAGATAAGGATTGGGTACAATTACAGGGGAAGTTTCTTTTAAATGCTTCCCCATCAAAGGTTGTCATCTATATTGAAGGTCCCCCTTCGGGAGTCGATATTCTCATCGATAGTCTTGTTGTCAAGCATGCACAAAAGATTCCTCCTTCACCCCCACCACATACTGAGGTTTCTTGAATGAGCAATTGAAAATCGATTTTAGGAGTTTACAGACTTGAATTATTGTATGAGTTTCAGAATTACTTATTGTTCCTTGGTTTATTTCGTGCAGAATCCAGCCTATGGATTTAACATAATTGAGAACAGCAATCTAAGTAATGGCACCAATAGATGGTTTCCCCTTGGAAGTTGTACACTTAGTGTTGGAACCGGGTCGCCGCATATTGTTCCTCCCATGGCCAGAGACTCCCTTGGCCCTTCTCAACCTCTAAGTGGCCGCTACATTCTCGTAACGAATCGCACACAGACTTGGATGGGTCCTGCTCAAATGATAACTGATAAGGTGAAACTCTTCCTCACGTATCAAGTGTCTGCTTGGGTAAAGATTGGCTCTGGGGCTACTGGTGCACAAAATGTCAATGTTGCCCTCGGAGTGGATAACCAATGGGTCAATGGAGGGCAAGTCGAAATCAGTGATGATCGATGGCATGAAATTGGGGGTTCCTTTAGGATTGAGAAGCAAGCAGCAAAGATAATGGTTTATATACAAGGTCCTTCTCCAAGTGTTGACTTAATGGTTGCTGGACTTCAAATTTTCCCTGTTGACCGCCGTGCAAGGTTAAGATATTTGAGGACGCAGACAGATAAGGTAAAATTTAGACGCGCACACACAAAGTCCACCTAGGGGAAGAAATTATAAAATATTAATACCGTAAGAGTGAAAACCAGCGCCTTAGTGCAATATTCTTAGCATGAACTATTACACAGTTCGTAAATGGTTATCTAGTTGGATGTGCGTAATTAATTTTTAAGATTCCTTGATTGTTCAGGTTTTGTTTTCTGCGTTACGTCCTTAACTTATTAGTGGTAATTGCACTTTTTATCATTTTAATTGTGGACAACTGCAGATCCGTAGGCGTGATATCACCCTCAAGTTCTCAGGATCTAGCTCTAGTGGCACGTTTGTAAAAGTCAGGCAAATGAAGAACAGCTTTCCTTTTGGGACTTGTATTAGTAGAACAAACATTGACAACGAAGATTTTGTTGACTTCTTCGTGAAGAATTTCAACTGGGCTGTGTTTGGAAATGAGCTCAAGTGGTATTGGACAGAGCCGCAGCAAGGAAACTTCAACTATAGGGACGCTGACGAGTTATTGGATTTATGCAAGAGCCACAACATAGAGACTCGTGGTCACTGCATCTTCTGGGAAGTGCAGGGTACAGTGCAACAATGGATTCAGTCCTTGAACAGGAATGATATGATGGCCGCTGTTCAAAATCGCCTTACAGGCCTATTGACACGCTACAAGGGGAAGTTCAAGCACTATGATGTCAACAATGAGATGTTGCATGGATCATTCTATCAAGATCATCTTGGCAAAGATATTCGAGCAGACATGTTTAAGAACGCAAACAAACTCGATCCATCGGCTCTCCTATTCGTGAATGACTATCACGTTGAGGATGGATGTGACACGAGATCTTCTCCAGAGAAGTATATAGAGCAAATTCTTCAACTGCAAGAGCAAGGAGCTCCAGTGGGAGGGGTTGGGATCCAAGGGCACATTGATAGTCCAGTGGGACCAATTGTTAGTTCTGCTTTAGACAAAATGGGAATTCTAGGCCTTCCAGTCTGGTTCACAGAACTGGATGTGTCGTCCATCAACGAATACGTAAGGGCCGATGATTTAGAGGTGATGCTTCGAGAGGCTTTTGCTCATCCTGCAGTAGAAGGTATAATGTTATGGGGATTCTGGGAGCTGTTTATGAGCCGGGACAATTCTCATTTAGTGAATGCAGAAGGCGAGATCAATGAAGCTGGGAAACGGTACTTGGCTCTGAAACATGAATGGCTTTCGCACGCAAGTGGACAGATTGATGAGAGAAATGAATTCAAATTCAGAGGCTTTCAGGGAACATATAACGTGCAGATTGTGAATGGCTCCAAGAAGATTTCAAAGACATTTGTGGTGGAAAAGGGGGACACACCTGTGTTGATATCTATAGATCTGTGAAAGTGAAACCAAATCACATACATTTCCAAAGATGTGGGGTTGAAAAAAAAAAAAAAAGAAAAACACTTCCCTTCCAGTTTGTTGTACTGTGTTATTTTCCAATCTGTAATACCCCCCCCCCATTGAAAATAATAAAGACGCGTCTGTTGTTTGTTGGTTGTGTGAAGTTTAGGTTGAATGCAAGCATATCCTTAAAAACCTGTATTAAAATTATGGGGCCAATTAAGGGAAAAGTATTGGGCCGGAGTGGGCGATAGGCCCAAATGGGTGTGAAAGGGATAAATCATAGGGCCTACAATATTGATGGATTGGAGAAGGAGAGGGTAAATGTGTAAAAATAAGTTGAATAATTGAATATTTGTGTTTGTGTTTGTATTTTGTTTGTTTGAGGGTTGAGGGTTGAGGGCAAGCAAAAAGAAAAAGGAGAAAAGAAAGTTAAAAAAGGGGAATGGGGAATTGGAGGGAGTGATTGAATTAGTAAAAGGGGAGGGTCCTACAGAGCATCAAATCAAAGTGTGATGGGGTTGCCAGCATCTATCTACTAGAAAACTTTGTTGCTCTCTTGTATTAATAATAAATTAAATAAAAATAAAATATTATTTGTTGCTTAAAAAAAGTAGGAAGAGAGGATGGGATGGGAGCCACGAATAGTCCCATCCTTGTCCCTAAATACCTGGTTCAAGTTGACCCCACATCCCACATGGGTGTATAGTGTGGGCCCCATCATCCATCACCAATGTCCATCCATATCTCCTCTTGCCCCCACCTCCAAGACCAAATTTATTTATGATTTTAGATAAATTGGTGTTGGTGTGGGTGTGGATCCTACTGACTGGCTATGGAAATGGAAAAGGAAAAGGAAAAGGAAAAGAGAGAAGAATTTTGGGTTTAGGAGTAGTAGTGAAAGTGGAGTTAAAAAAAAAGAAATACTGAGAGAGAGTGGTGAATATGAATAAATAAATAAATAATTAATAAATAAATAATATTTGAGAATACAGAAGATCGTCCCCCGCGGTGTTCTCGCGCGCCTTTCCACTCTTCACTCTTCTTAACACTGACACATCCCTCACCCACTCCCACTCCCACCTCCCACCTCCATCCTCTTTTCACTTTTTTCTTCTAAACACTTCCAACTTCAACTATGGCTAAGCTTACTACTAATTAAACACTCATTTTCAACTCTAAACTTCCATCATTTTATCTCCTACTATACCATTGTTTTCAATTTTGCTCAGAAGATTATAGTGACTGCAATCTGAATAACCACACCACCACATCATGCATTGGAGCTCACTTACACACCACGTCAACTATCCACCACATTTAATGAAAATCAAATTTATACTTTTTTTTTTTTTTTCTCTCCTTTGCCTTAAAAGAACTATTTAATGCTATTAAATTTCCTCTCCTCAAATAATGATAATGATAATGGTAGTGAGGAAACAATGAAAGTGAATAATATATATATATATATATTTTCTTGTATATATATGAGGTTCCTATTTGGCCATAATTATTGCTTTACTCCACCCAAGCTTCCAAGATTGTTAATCTGAAAACAAAAGAATATTTAATTAGAAATAGAAACGTAGCCCATACAATTCCAGCTACCTACCAAACATTTATCAATCTGATAAAATATAGCATTGGAAATTTTCATAATGGTGAAGAAAGTAGAAGTGGCAGTGGTAGGCCATTTCGGAGGAATATGCGCGGAAGTGCTTCCTGAGGAGGTCTCTCTTGCGGCGGCTGCCACTGCTTCTTCACCAACTCACTTTCTCCATCGTCTCACCATTTTTCTCAACCGTTTTTAAATTCTTTCCCTCTTCCTCATTTCATTTTTCTTTTAATATTAATTTATTCCTCTCCAATTTAAATTCAAATTACACCATCTCTAAGATTTTGTTCCCTTTCTAACTTAAAATTGCATCAATTCAAGTTGATCCTAAATTCATTCATTTATACTTCCTATTGACTTTACTTTTTAAAATTTGTCATAAATTAATCAATTATTTTAATTGATGCACCTCCTAAATGTATGATATAAACTCTTGTTCTTTTTTAATTGAAAAGAAGGTTTTTTTTTTTTTTTTTTTTAATATATCTTTAAAATATGGGGCCCATATTGGTCTTTAATCAATATTATATTTATAAAGTTTGAACATCATAATTTCAATCCCTTTAATTTCTGTACCATATTCATCTCTAACTATTTAAATCAGATATTTTATTTTAAAATATTAATATTTTAATTTAAAAATCATTTCTTGCTTTCCCATTATATATATATATATATATATAAATATAAACAATGTGAACATTTTTCACTATTGGCTAAAAATATAATATATATTTTTAAAATGTGATATAAAAAAAGTTAAGTTATTATTGTCTTAACTAAAGGCTGAAGGGAAATAAAGAAAATTAAAAACATACCTTGCCGAACAAAATCCAAATCAAATATTATTTGTGGAATTTTAAAAATATTTGTGCGGATATGTTGTTATTGTTATTACGATAGGGTGAGAATGTTAAGGATGTGAGATATTTCGATGTATTTCTTAATTTCTTCTAATTCCACTCGCAATTATTTTTTTATATATATATATAAAATGATAACTTAATGGGTCCCACCTCATTTTTCTCTATAAAAACATTTTTCTATCATTTTGCTTCTCAAATTTTGACTTTTCAAGATTTTAAACTTATTTTATTAAAAGAATTCCCTCCTATATCTGATATCATTACATATTTTCATAATGAATAAAGTTGAATAATTGAGGAATTAATGATTGAGCAAAACATTGATAAGGTGAATGAACTTAAGATCTGGTTGAAATTAGGTTATTACCCCATGTAATTCTATTGTTTCAATTAAAAAAATAAAACCATTTACCTGATAGAGTTCACAACAATACAATATTATATTTTTCTAATTTTAAATCACAAACAGAGTGGAGATTTTTGTACGATCTGTCATTTGGTATTTATAATTTCCCAATTTGAGGAGAATAGAAATTAGAAAAAGAATCTTATAAAAAATTATGTTGGTCTCCTTTAGATATTTGAACTGAATCTAAGTTGGTATGACTATTTTATTTTGTCTGTAAGTGATTCTAAAGGGCAAATCTAGCTTTCAATTTATGCACGTCATTTTAATGCTTTTTATAAAGCAATTTTTTTGGGTACAAAAGATGCCATTAATAAGCTGAAGAAAGGGAGACTTAAAAAGAGAGCCATAAAGGCAAATTTTCTTTTTCAGGCATCAATTTACTATACAACTTCCCATGCTTTGCATGCCAATTAATAAAGTGGGGGCTATGAGAATGAGTACCAAATAATTATAAAGAAAATAAAGAATTTGGAAACTAATTAATTATACCTTTTCAATTATTGGTTCTATAAAGTTTAGGTTAAACAGACTTTTTAGAAAAATAAATGTGTGAATGAAGAAAAAAAAAAAATTGTAATTGAGCGTTCTTTCACAAAGGCACAATAGTTCTACTTACTATTTATAAATAATTGATTCTAAAAAACAAATCAATTGTTTTGAAACAGAATTTTTGTGCGATTTTTCTTTCTTACGAGAATCTCATGTTTTAAAGTTTATAGTATATATTTATGCTCGTTGAGCTATATGTTTATGTTGGGCTAATTTATCTTTGTATATTCTACTAAATTATTTTTCAACCATAATTCATATGTTAACGAAAGATAATTGACAATTAATATACGTTAGCAAAATGACAATATTTTACTGGTAATAAATTAAAATATATAAATTCGTTAATGTGAATTTTTTCTCCAAGTCAATATTATATTTATCACATTGACATCATATGTGAAACATGTGAATTTAAATCTACACCTGAAATTCAGATTTAAGCATCATAATAGGCATTCTTTATTATTATTATCGCCTTTTAATGCAGTCAACAATCGGTCAATATGGGAGCTATCTATCTATAATATTATAAGACTTATGAGAGAGGATGAAATTCAAATTAATTTTTTTTCCCTTTTTAGTACTAATGATAGAGATACGGAGCTAAGCTTACTTTGGCAATTAAATCTTTCTTTTTATTTGCATCTCAACCAAAGACTTCATAGTATTGAAGATCATTTGTTGAAAAGATTGAATACTACAAAAATTTTATAAGATATATTAATTACTCTTTCAAACTATTGAAAAAGTGACATATGGTTCAACGGATGCTTCATGTTTCTTAAAACATGATTGACTAATTTTTCTTAAAACATTATAAATTAGTCATAATGATTTTACTATTAACAAAATTCTCACTTTTGAAATAAAATAAATAACCAAAATTAGAGGTAAAAAAATGTCTTTATAAGTTATCAACTTTCAAATTTATTGTATTTGCATTATTTAAGTTTCTTTTGGTAATATTTATTTAATTTTTTTAATTTTTTAAAATTAAGCCTATAAAAACTTTACATCTCTAAATTGCTTTGTTATCTATTTTTTACCAAAATTTAAAAACTAAAAAATAATAATTTTTAAAAACTTATTTCTATTTTAAAATTTAGTAAATAGTTCAACTTTTGTACTAAAAAAATATGTTAGAACAAAAAAAAAAAAAAAAACCAAAAAAATTTAAAATGACAAAACAAAATGGTCTATTTATGGTTTGTGAACTAGAAAAACAGACGATCAAATATTATCCTTGATTTGTTTTTTGGATTTTTAACATTTTTTTCTTGAACTTTTGTACGTGATTTTAAGTCTAATAAATTAGAGGCAACCATTTGGACCATTCAAATTTAAAGTAGTAAAGTCACATGACAAAAGCCACGTGATATATTATATATATATATATATATTTAAAAAGTTTAAGAATTATAATAAATATTTGAAAAAAAAATCAAATATTTAAATGTGCTAAAATCTAAAATACATAGATATTTACAAACATACCACAACCATTTTAGTCATATTTTAATATTTACTATTGATGCAAAAATTGACACCTAATTTTCATGTAACAACAATAGTAAATTTGTAATTTAGAAAAGATAATTTATATAAAATAAAACACTCTGATGCCACCATCAAAGATAGAGAACGTAAAATGTAAAAGAAGTCAGAGTTTTTTAAAGAAGCCTATTTATTTTTAATTGAACATAATATTTGAATTTAAATTATAAAAACCACTTCTGAAGTAGGGTGACAATTGCAATTATACCCTTAAATTTTCAATTTAAAAATTAGTTCACTATACTTCAGCGTTAAAATTAGACACCCAAGCTTACAATAATTGGAAAATTTGGACCCACAAATGACGAAAATTGAACTCTAAAATTTATACAAATGTTACAATTTATACAATTATGTAAGTTTGAAGGTCCAATTTGACCCAATTTTAACACTTATGTAATTTTAAAGATTCAATTTCTAAAATTGAAAATTTAAAGATATAATTGCAAAATTGTTATTACTACCACACTTAGGGATAGTTTTTCAATTTTGGCAAATAATAATAATAATACATGGCAGTTCATATTTTGTCATAAATAATTGGGCAAGAATACCAAGGGTGTCCCTTTTCTAAATATAAATAATGCCATATAGTATAGTCCACGTATGTACTCACAGTTTAATAGAACTATAAAGTCTTGACAGATGAGATAATGAAATGTCAATAAAAAATAATCTTTTGATTTTAATTTCAGAAGAAAACCAAATTGCTTGCGTAGGATCATCTAACAAAGGGAAGGGGAAAGCCACATATAATATTTATCAAATTAAATAAATGGACAATAATGTGTGTTTGTGTTTTTTAACCCAACAAATTTAAGCACTATATCACTAATCAAAAAGTATGAAATTTTAAATTTCCAATTGAACTTAAAAAACACACACACATTTTTGGATAAAAATGAAATCTTAGAAAGTAGTTTAATTTGTTGGAGATGTTTTATTTCACTATGTGATTAGGTAGGGGATAAAAAAGTGTCATGTAACACTAGTTCTATTAGGTGCCAACTAGATTACACAAAATTAAAGTAAA
The DNA here is from genome assembly GCA_031780015.1 of Citrullus colocynthis. NCBI lineage: Eukaryota > Viridiplantae > Streptophyta > Magnoliopsida > Cucurbitales > Cucurbitaceae > Citrullus > Citrullus colocynthis. Next base: position 1,604,192 of record QLSR01001487.1, read on the forward strand.
TTAAATGAGATTACAATGATGATAATGGTTAAATGAGTGGTTAAAAAATGTAGGAACATACATGGCAGAGAATGAAGGGGGCAGTTAATGGGGTTGACCGTTATGTTCCCAAATATCAATAAAAAAGAGTTGGTAGATTGTTAAAACATGTCCTACAAATATCAAACATGAAATTGAAGTCTTAATGTGTGGGTGTGACATAGGGATGCGACAGTAACAGCTCATTTTCATATGATATATGATGAAAAAAGGACGGTATGATTTGATTGTGAAAAGGGCTCTAACTCTTAAGGCCACCCCCCAATTCCAATAATATACCACTAATTCAACTATTTCTCATACTCCAATCCAACTAGGATCACAATATGCCACGTCATCCCATTACATCCCGTGGATCTAGTTTGCTCATGTAATCATAAAGATGAAATGTATATCAAACTATCCTATCCAAGTCTATAATTTAAAATGGTAAGTTTGGTCGACCAATTTAAGATTGTGTCTATTATTTGTTTAGGTTGTTAAAAATAATTTGCTAATAAATTATTGAATTTAAGGTTGTGTCGGTTCCGTTCATGTACCTTAAGAGTTTTAAGATTGTATTATGTGATTTTTTAATTTGATGTCCAATAGACTCGTATTAATAATAACTTTAGGAAATCAAAATGTGCTTTTTCTTTCTTTTTTTTGTTTTAGAAATATTTTTTTATAGTAAATTAGGATTTAGCAATTATGACTTTCATTTTTCAAACTTTGAAAATATGGCAAATATACAATCTCTAAATAGTTTTTTGGTTTAGCAATGATGAATTTTTAATGAGTTATTCTTAAATAATTAATTGATAGAGAGAGAGAAGTAGAGACCAGTAATTGATAACTAGACGTGCGGTGGTCGACAAAGGTAAGTAGCAGAGAGATGGAGTGGTGGTCAGTGACAAATGGTATGTTATTAGTGAAAGAGAGATGTTGGGGGAAAGAAAGATAGAGAGAGAAAGAGAGAAAAATGGCGACCAACAACAAGCGATCAGTGACTGAATGTACGACAATCGACGGGGAGGTAGAGTGGTGGCTGGCGACAAATGGTGTGGAACAATGCTTATTGTTTGTAGAGAGATGTTGGGGGGTGAGGGTCTACTGCTTTTGCAGAAGAAGAAGTTCAATTTTTTTTTTTTTTTTAAAATTTTGAATTATAAGTGTATCATTTTAATTCAAATGTATCAAGATGTATCAAGTGTACATCAACAGTGTATTAAGGGATATCAAGTATATCATGGTGTATCATCAAGTGTGTATAAAGTGTATCAGGTGTATTAGATGTATCAAATGTGTATTACGTATATTCATACATATTTTACATTTTTTGTTTTAAAACATGGGTTGAGCTTGTCTTTTTGCTATTTTTGCAGAACTAAAAAGTTTGGACTACAAACCTAATATTAAGAACTTATTTTGCCCATTTTGCAACTAGCATTTTTTTATATACACTCAACGTTTTCACATATGCATGCATGCTAACGTGAGCGTAGCTCAATGGTAATTGTCATGGTCTTTTTTGTTAGAAGTCGGATATTTGATCCCCATCTTAGTAATTATTGTATTGAAAAAACAAAATATTTCACTTGAGCACTAAACATATTAAATTAATGGACAACGTATGTATAATTTAGCAGCATTTGATATGTATTACTTATTTGAGACTGAGGTTCAAATCCTCTCACCCTCATTCAACCTAAATAGTCATCATTCAAAAATTTTAATAATCCTTAAGACCAAACTTGTAGTTGTGCCAAATTTATGTAATTTTGGTGTTAATAATTATATATCTTGAATATAGGTTTTACTTTAACTTTTTTAAAAAAATTAATTTAATCCCTATTTGTTATTATATTTATGGTCAAAATTAACTATAATATAGTTTTGGTTTTCAAATTATACTTGATTGTGAAAAGAAATTATAATATGTTTTAGTCAAAGTTTCAACAAGTTATAAAATTAGTTACTAAACCAAAATTGACTTAGGATATGAATAATTTATCAAGATGTCAGAAGTTTAAAATTCTTCTTTAGTGTTATTGAGAACTTAAAAAATATATAAAATTAGTTGTTAGATTTTATTAAAGTAATTTAATGATTAAATGTGGAAATGACTCATATTATAGTCCTTATCAATAAGCTAATTAATAGCAGTATCTATCATTTGATTTTTTCCAAAACAAAATTTCTTTCATTATGTTATTGACTATTGACGTGATCTAGCATTATTGTTTCTATGGACTAATAATATATGATTTGGTACTATTAGTTTTTTATTTCATAGATTATTAAGCATACATAAATATTAACAAATAACAAACACAAATCACATCATTGGTTATTTATTTATTGGTTAAATGGTAAAAAATACTCTTGAATTATGCACTTTGTGTTAAAAATATCCATAAACTTTCAAAAATTTTAAGGTAAAAAATACTCTTGAATTATGCACTTTGTGTTAAAAATATCCATAAACTTTCAAAAATTTTAAAAACGCTTTTAGACTTTCAAACAAAGTTTAAAAATAACCAAAAATACCCCTGCCGTTATGGATAAAAACTGTTACAGTTTTATTTCAAAAATACCTTTGAACTTTTCAAAAGTTTCAAAAATACCCTTAACTCAAAATAAATAAATAATAATAATAATAATAATAATAATAATAATAATAATAATAATAATAAATATCTTTACCATAAGTATATGAACAAAACCTGTTAATACCTCGTTACACCATAACTTTAATTTTTTTTAAAAAAAAAAAGTTTGTAATTGCTCCTAACATTAATATGGTGATAAATTTCTTTGAAGTTTTCTTAAATTCGAAAACAATGAACTTTAAAATAATTTATATAGATATCTTCAATTTTTTCATATAGATATTCATAATGTTTCAATTCTTAGCTTAACAAATTTTTTCACCAACCAAAATTTTAAGTTAAAACATAAAATCCCATAAGATCTCACTGATTTAAAAATTAAAATCTCCCCTTAAACATACCAAAACAATTAAGAAAATGTTAGTTTAAAAAATTCATCGTTTCAAAATCTCTTATTTTTGATTTTGAAAGTTTAAAGGTATTTTTAAAACATTTGAAAGTTTATATGAGTATTTTGACGCAAAACGAATAGTAAGTTTTTTTTTTTTCCTTTTCTTTTAATTTAGCCTTTATTTATTCGATCAATTGTGTTTAGACTAAAACTAAAAAACACTAATACAAAAAAGATTAAAGTACAAGATTTTATACTAAATTATCTACTTGGTCTCGGCAGCTTATTAAAGCCGTCAAAAGAAAAGAAAAGAAAAAGGGGGAAATTGCAATATATGACACTTTTAAGGTTAACTAAAGGTGTGTAATCTCAATGTTGATTGGTTTTCTAACTATCCTACAGTTGTATGAATCAAGCCCACAAAGCAAGTCAATGAAATAAATAACTTCCTCTAATAAAAAATTAAAAAAAGTGTATTTGGCCCAAGGAATTGGTAGATCCCACCATTAAAAGACATCAATTTTATATCTTATCAACTCCTTACACCGTAGGTCCCAGGAGTTTACAACTCTTTAGACTTCATAATTCTTTACCCTTATTAGTGATAGACTTTAACGTTGACATACTCTTATTAGTCATATAGTCTATCACGGGAAGAATTCGAGAGCTAAATCTAGATTTTGCTATATTTATAAATTTTTTTCATTATGTTATATACGTTAATACTTTGAACTTCAAAGTTATATTTACAACGGTAAAACAACAACAACATGTGTATAATGTATTGTCTTATTCTTGCTGATTTATCCAATCAACATTTCCCATTTTTAAGATTTCGTAAATATAGCAATTATATAAGAATTCTACAAATTTGTCAAATGATTTTTTTTTAATTTCTATTTTATCCTTACCAATTGAGTTTATCCATTAAAAAAAATATATATTAGTAATAGATTATCACACTCAGAAGTCTATTCCTTATTGACTATCCGTCTTTGGAAGTATATTAGTATTTCTTTTTTCTTTTTTATAATAGATAGATGGTAGAAAGATCAAGAGGTGCAACAAAATATCTCAATTAGGTTGACACATTTTTAGTTGTTCACACGAGGTTTCTAAAAAAACATGTTTCGTGGAATTGAACTTGAGTTGATGTAGATTTGATGCAGATGTTGTTCGATCTTTAGTACTTGATCCTCTGATTCTCTCTCATTGAATGCGTACGCTTGATATATGGAAGCAGAGCATGTGGATGTTCTTAAAATTGAAGTCTTGAAAGAATGTATGTGTTCTAAAGAGTTTCAAACTTCGAGTGTGATTCAACTTCATTAGGAGTTAGGAGTCTTCTTATTGTAGGGAGAATTCTCTCTAAACTCTCTAGAGTGTGGAATTTCTGAACCCTTCAAATGGAGCGGGGAGAACTCTTCATTTATAGAATTCTCAGTGACCTTATGGGCTTGGGCTTAATTGGTCAATGGACTTGGCCCTTGGGCTCAACTAATTCATTTGGGCCTTTTTTGGCCTTTGGGCCAAATTAAGCCTATTTTTTTAGGTCAATTGGGTCTAAATAATTATACCAAATTGGATCAAATTATTTTATTCAATCCAACGGTCATGATGAAAACACATGGCGTCATCAGAATTTGCCAATTTATGTCTTCAGTTATAATTTGGAACACATGTCAACTTTTAATTAGAGTTCCAAATTCAATCATTTGTAATTTCGCCGTTAATTTGAGAAATGACGTGACAATTTGTGATTGATCAAAAATTTTTCATTGCTAGTGGTACCACGTCAAATCTCAAAACCAAGAGGTCTATCTATGATAGACTTTAATCATTCTAATGAGCGTTCTTTCTAATGTGTTGATGGAGTTTTTAAACTTTATACATAAGTTGTATTAAAATGATTATAACTCAATTGACATCAAATATGTAATACTGATCTCGAGATCATACACAAAATATATTTTGTTAGGCATATATCAACCGTCACACCAATAACATACATGAATTATTATATTACAAATGATATATCACATGTGATCTAATCTTTACTTCTTAGCTTCTGAATGTGTTGTAAAATTGAGTTTAATTCGGTAGTAATAAATATACACTCTCTTTTCTAAAGTATGAGTCACATTTTGACAAGGACAACAAAACTTCTACCAATCTCCATAAAGATATGATATTGTCTACTTTAAACCTACCTAAATTCTAATAATTTTTACCATTGATTACACTAAAAAAAAAAAAAAAAAAAAAAAAA
>QLSR01001487.1:1609639-1630795 GCA_031780015.1 Citrullus colocynthis
AAAAAAAAAAAAAAAACAGTACATGTTAATTTGGAATCCACCATTTTAACTACTCTCCAACAGTATTTATATTGGAGAGTTTGAAAAGTTAGAAAGGGATATAAGAAAGGGGTTAAGAATAGTTGAATTTTTGTTCAAAGAAAGAACAATTGTTAAGTGAGGGGGTGAAATGGCAGAAGCAGCAAAATTGGGAATAGAGATAGAGAGAGGGAGGCAATTGGGAAATGGGAAGAAAATGAAAGGGAAAGAGAAAGCACCTGGGGACGGTGCTTATTGAGCAGTAGTGTGTAGTACAGTAGGTGTTTGTGTGTTGTTATGTATAAATAAATAGTTGTGTGCATGGGGAAGATGCGAGGAGCAGCTACCACACGCACTGCACTCTCTCTCTGCATAATACACACAGTACAACCTCATTATACAGAGCTACAGTGAATGAATGATATGAAAACCAATTAAATAAAAGAAAAAGAAATAAGAAAAGAGAAAGATGATGGGGAGTGGTAGTCTCTGAGCATTTTGGTTTTGGACTTGTCTTATCTCCAAACCCTAAAGCCAGTGGTAATGACTAATGGCAGGCCCCGTTTATACCGCGGGAGTCTCGCGGGGATGGTGGTGGATATGTCAGTTTTCTTAGTTTTAGTTTGAGTTTCAACCCCACAAACCCATTCCCTTTTAATTACCTTTGTTTCTCTTCCATTTTTCCCTTCCCTCAACCATTCCACACGTATTCATCTTCTCTGCAATTCAACATACAACTATCATACTTCAAGTATCATTTTCCTTCTCATACTTTAGTTTTAATTTTCAATTCTCGTATTTTCAATAACTTTTAAATTTAGTCTTTTAAAATTGATTTTTATTGAATTCAATTAAATAATTATAATAATTTTCATGTAAGAAAGTGAAAAAATAAATAAGATTTAAATACAATCATAAACTAGCATTTTATAGACTAAATTTAATATTTATTAAAGATATAAAAACTAAAATTTGATAATATAATTAAAAGCACATAAACTAAAATTAAATAATCTTTAAAGTATAGAGATAAAAATAGTATTTTAACCTAAAATTTTATTTCATATATTTGATATTGGCATATTTTAATAGATTTAACATTAACATGATAGGGTAAAATGACCATAGCTCAATTAACATATAATTTATGTTATATCGACTTCAAAGTTTTAGATTTTATTCTCCCTATATATATACATATACAAAAATAAGTATATTAAGGCAAAAGCAACCGACCAAACACAAAACAAACGTCCTCAACTAAAGCAAAGGACATTTCCAGCAACCCATCATCCTTAAAAAGCTATTTTAACCTCTATCAAGTAAAGAGACACAACAAAAAATATATATTATATAGAAAAGTCAAGTCTCTGAGGTCGGAACCTCTCATGGTAATAAGAAAAAGTGTGAATGATGTGAATATATTCCAAATTATTTTAATTATTTTGTCAAAAAAGAATTCATGAAAAATATAAGCAACAAAATGATGGATGTGATTATATTATAAATCATAAATATTTTAACTTGTTTTAAAAACCTTCAAATTTTTATTTACTAATGTAAGTCATTTCTTTAAACTTTTTATCTTTATGAAATTTTCAAAAATATCTATTCACATCAATATTTTTATGAGACTTGGACATTTTCGTCAATATTAGTATTTTAAATTTTCAAAAGGTAATCCCCCTTTTTGTTTGCCATTTCTATGTACTACCTATCTAGCCTTACTGGGGAAGCTCAAAGAAAAAAATCTTGTAAAGGGCTTTAAAATCATTTCAAATAGATTGCATATCTCTCACCTTCTCTTTGCTAATGATATTCTCCTTTTCTCAATAGCTAATGCTACTCACCTAAACAATCTTAACTTTCGTTATAAAGACTTTTGAACTTGCTTTGGGGCTAATGGTCAATATGCAAAAATTTGTTATTGCCAATGTTAATGTGGAAGACTCCTTGTTGCAACAGGCCAAATCTATATGGGGTGCCTATCTACACATCTCCCCTTGGACTATTTGGGCATGCCATTAGGGCGTAATATGAAGAATATCAACTTCTGGTCCCCTATTATTGAAAGGATAGAGAAAAATTTTTATTCTTGGAATTACTCATCTGTCGTCTCAAAGGGTGGTAAACTCATTCTCATACAAGTGGTGCTTGCTAACCGCCCTACCTATTACGTGTCTGTGTTCAAGGCCCTTAACTCGATCTACAAAGAAATCGAAACACATAAATGGAGCCCCAACTTTCGAAGACCTATATTTCGCCGTGAACAAAAGCTTTGGAATCAGATCACATATGGGTGGACTCATCCAAGACCCGAGATTGTGGAAGATCTTATCCAATGGAGGCATACTGCATATGGCTTGATTAGTGTCAAATCGCTGAAATCATCACAATTGCTTCCCCTAGCAATCTATCCATGGATGTGGGCTTTCTCTAGAACACTAAACTTTCCAAAAAATGCATCTTTTTCGTCTAGTCCCTCATACACAAAGGTTTGAACATTGGGGACATTTGTCAGGTATGCTCCCTTAATAAGATGCTTAGCTCGGACTGGTATATTCTTTGTAAAGCAAATGGTGAATTTGCTAAGCATTTATTCATACACTATTCATTCTCAAATTTTCTTTTGGTCTATCCTCAATTTCGCTAAACACCTCTTGCCAAACACTTTGGAAGATATGTTGTTTGTTTTAAGTCATATTAAACAAAATAGCAAGAAGGAAGTTTTGCATAGCAACCTGATTGGAGCTTGCTTTTGGTGCATATGGATGGAAAGTAACAAAAGAACTTTTAAAGATGATAAGAAGTCGTTTGCTCATCTATGGGAAGATATTATTTATCTGGCAGCTCAGTGGTATACCAAATCTAATCTTCTTCGTGATTATAGTATTTTTTATATAGCTCTTAATTGGAAGACTTTCCTCTAGCCTTTCTCCTTTTGTGACTCGGACTTTGGGCTCTTTTGCCTTTGTATATTATAATTCTGTCAATGTATTTTCGAACTAGAGCGTGATTATATTAAATTCTGTCAGTTCAACTTATATTAAATTAATTATAAATGAATTAGTAGTCGAAAGGGTATTTTTGGAACATGATGTAAATTTAAAATATTCTCGGGTAGAAATCCTACAAAACAAACATAGTTATCCAAATATTTCTATATATCTTCAAAAATATTCTTACAAAATATACGTGATTATCTAAGGATATCAAACATATGTAATTTTGGATATCTATAATTTTGGGCATCTAATTATTTTGGTTACCTACATTCCCGAATAATAAAATGTTGGGTTTTATGTCCTAAAACTCATAGTTTGTAAATTTTGAACATATTATCCATAAAGTTGTTATAGAGGTTTATTCAGTAAATATATTATTGAATATGTGAATTGCATTTATTAAATCCAATAAACTAAGAACCCCTAGCTATAGCTTGAATACTTAGACTTTATGTGTAGACATAAAATTGGGTAAAGTTTAGGTAATAGCCAAAACGATCTATAGTATAGGGATAGGACTGAGTACCTCATCTTGGGGACACTATGGTTGCAGCCCATTTTGTATTTGATACAAACGACGTGATCTTATATCGTTCATGTAGAGGCACGAGAGCGGGGGCATCCTATGCGATGAGTTTGCATATAAGACTGAACCAAGAAATAATCACTTTTACTTTATAACACCATTTACTATTAAGACTAATTACTTTGACATAATGACCTAGGTAACTTGATCTTAACCCTGAGCTAACTATAAACTCCTATTTATTTGAGGTGATCCTTTAATCTGCATGGGTGAGAGTGACCCGAGTTCACCGACTTAATAAGTCTTCCATTGTCGATAAGACCAGGTAAATAGCTAGGGACATAGTCCTGCAAAATGGAACTCACTCCTACCTTATTTAAGGTCAGTTGAGAAGTTGTTCTCTTAAGTGTTGACTCTGGGTCTTGAACAAAGGGCCTCACCATCTCATTGGCCTGAAAAGAACTCGGTTTGATGGTTGGACCACAAACCAATTATTAATTAGAGGATCAGTGGGACTTAAAGAACGAGTTGTAATTATAGGGGTAAAATGGTAATTTTGACTCAGTTGTAATTATGAACAACTTGTGAAGGATCAGCTTACTAATCATGGTTATATCAAGTGAACAAAAATATATTTACAGTGAGGAGAGTGCAACTAATAAGCTATAGTGGGGTGTCTTGGTAGTTAACGAATATTAATTAACTAGGTTAAAGAGTTTAGCCGGTTAATTCCGGATCGTTGGAGCCCATGATCTATAGGTTCATTAGGCCCCCTTGTTAGCTCATGAACTAAACCTTAGAACAATGTGTTGAAAGAATTTAAAAATGTTCAAATTCATTTAAGGAGTAAATTTTACGGTTTGTTTGTTTTAATTATGAATTAAACGAACCTGGAGAGTTGGTAATATTTAAACGTGATTTAAATATTTTTTGGATGAAGAGAGATTCATCGATTTGGAAATTGTTAGGACAAGTGCAAATTTTATTAATTTAATATTTTAGATTTAATATAATTAATTAATTTAAATTAGAGAAATTATCTTAAATGACAAAACTGCTGAAAATATTTATAACTAATAGCAAAATACACCGTCTATCTACGATAGATCGATCTATCGTAGGTAGACAGTGAAATTTTGGTATATTTGTAAATATTTTGGTTCCTTTTGCTATATTTGAAAAGAGCCCTTTAAATTAATTATTTATATATATTTAATATTAAATTAATTAATTGGAAATTTGAATTTAATGGAAATTAAATTTGAATTTGAGAAATTCACTTTTAATTCCTTGGATTTCTCGACTATTGCATGGATGAGTAGGAGGTGTTTACCTCTTAATCCACCTTCTTCCACCATCAAATTCATCTTCTTAATCACTATGTTTGGTGTCAATGTACATGTAAAAATTGTTTTGCATGGTTTCTTCTTTATATAGAAGAAAGAAATATTGAAAAACGGTTGATTTGGTTGGTGAATTTTGCTAAGAAATTCCATTCACTCAAAACTCTCCAAAAACTCTTTGTTATTCCCAATTTGCTCCAAATTCATCACAATTTGGATACCACAATCCGTTTTGAGGCTAGAGGATAACGAGGAAGATCTTTGTGGTAGTCCACGAAGTATTTGTGATAAAAAAAATTGAAGGATTTTGATTCAATTTTGAGTTATAACAAGTAAATATAAATGTTTGATCTGTTTTTCGATTTTGGAACAAGCATGTTTAATCTTCAAAATTGATGTAATTAGAGTCTTTTAGATTCTAATTGCTTCTCTTATTTATTTTCTAATTCCTCCATGAACGACTCTCGGAAGTTTAGATACTAAAATTATAATTTAATATTTGAAAAAGATTGAGAGGTGGGTATGTAGAAAGAGAAATGTAGCTTTTGCCTTTAATTATTAGGGTTGTTTTTGTAGATTGAATTAAAAAATATCGATGTGGGAAGTAGGAGTAAACCACATATGATTGTACTTGAATGATTAATTTGGTTAAAGCAGCTTGAACATACAAAAGACTAAAAGAGACCACTAGTTGAGTTGAGAATTGAATGGATGCAAATTTAGTTGTAAAAAATTTTCATTTGCTGTTCTAAGGATTTAGTCGGCGATAGGGGAGCCGCCGGCGGAGGAAAGTATCCTAGAAGAAATTGATATATCAAAATCTTGTTGATTTAACTCCTGTTTAATTCAATCTAATTAATTAAAACCAACTAAAAATAATACCTTAAAACTTATATGGAAGATTTCAGAAAGTGATAGAGGGTACTAATTCTAATTAAGTTTGTTTTTTTAGTTCAGGTCAAGAAAATATTTGTGTGATTGTAATGAATTTTCATACAATAAAACGTGGGTCATGATTATCATTCCTTTCAATTTTAGAGTTTTTTCACTTTTTCTTTTTAGGTAGAACGTAAACAAGTAACAAAGCCACCACAACCAACAAGAAGGGGAAAACACAATTTCTTTCTCTCAATTTGAGTTTTTCACTTAAATTCTTGTACATGTTCTTTTAATTTCTCAAATTACTTGCATTTATTCGTGGGGTGAAATAGTTTTATTTTTTTTTTCAATTGAATTAACCAATAAATAAAAAGAGAAAAAAAAGAAAAAACCGAACTCAATAATGGATATGGCCAAACCAAATATATGGTACTACAAAAAAACATCTAACATGACAAACATATTAGCTGTAGAAAAAATGAAAGTTTTCATTTTCGTACACTATATTTGTAACCATTTCATTTCTTCGTGTCCTTTGGATGCAAAGTTTCCAATCCCCATGTTTCTTTTTTTTTCTTTTTTCTTTTTATTTTATCAAGTAAGTTGGTCTTTTCTCTTTTATGTGTATATATAAGAGAAATACTTCTCAAGCAAAACTTGCATTAAAGAGAGGGAAAAATATGAATGGGGTATGGAAAGAACATATCAAGGCCTATTCTTTCTGTCATTACGAGTCCCTCACTGTTTGTAGTTTTGGTTATACTTAGAGCTTTGTTTGTCAATATTGGTTGAAGTATTAATATGATTCTTTTTTAAGTGTCTAAGTCAGTTTACGCATACTTCAATTGATTTTATATAATAACTTGTCTAATTTTATAATATTTGGTGTGTTAAGGAAACTCCTATGATGTTAAATCTTGGGTTGATTGCTCATTTGATCACCAATTAATCTTGATTTTTACTTACGGAATATTCTACAAATTTTCAAACTTTCAAGGAGTACACACTAATATAATTAAATTTATTATAAAACATGTCAACTTAAGCTTTTTAACATGGTATAATAGCTAATATAAAATTTTATATTGTACAAACTCTTGAAATGTCATTTCCTTTTCAGTTAATATTGATTTTCAATTGTTTGATATTCTATAAATTTTTAAGCTAACCCACAAGTGATAGGAGCGTTTGATTATTGATATAATTAAATTTACAGAGATTTGTTAGCTCAAGATTTTGGATTGATTGATGATTTAACCTAGCAAAATAAATCTTATAATAATTTTGTACTTGCAATTTAATTTGCTTTGTCAAAGTTGAATCACGTACATAAGCAATTATAGATCCCAAATTGATCGACTAAATATTGTATAGTCAATCATATTATTTCTTTCTTCTCGAAAGTCATCATTGTCACGTTATTATTACTTTTTTATTTATTTGATATACTCTGTTTCTCACAATTTTAATCCAAATTTTAAAGTTAAAAGAAGTCGTGCAACAAAACCTTTTCTTTTAAAAAGTGATGTTTTACATAATACAAAGTTTTTTTTTTTTTTTTTTCCATTCAAGAAATAAAATCTTTATCAAATGAAAGTATTAATTTATCTAATCAACGAAATAGTCCAACCCACTTGGGAATTACTTCATATACTTTAATATCTATGTTTTAGTGTGTGAGAATTTTAGCTGAAAGTAAGTTGTCCTTTGAAATTTACTATCAAAGAGCATGACTGTCTTCACCATTCAGACTTGTGGTCAACAAATCAAATCTCCATGGTTCTGTCAAAACCAAAAAAAATAGAAATCAAATCTCTATGAAGTTAAAAAATTCGTTTTTTAATATTATACTTTTTGTAGGCAATTATATTATCTACTTACACTTTACAATTAATGGACCCCACAAATAAATATATAGATTATACAAATTCATATATATTTATATGTACCATCATCATTGTTTACAGTACAAACTCAAGACTTGTTACACAGAACTTTATTTAAATGTCATATAAAATATTGTTTTATTGTAATTTATTCTCACAATCAAGAATGTTTTTCTTTTCTCGTTTATCGATGCAAATCTTAAATTTGATGGGTAATATTTCCCCAACCGAGTTGGTTTGCTTATTTTTTTTATTGTTTTTCTTTCTTGAAAAACAGAGTTGGTTTATTTATTGTTCTTGAAAAGAAATGTCAGGAAAAAAAGAAAAAGAACACGTCTATGTCCGTTGATTATAATATGTTGACCTAAACAACACACCAAAGCCCACCCCTCAACAAGAGGGAGGTAACTTAATAAGAGAAAACATTTTTTTAAGAATGGAGTGTAATTTTGAAAATAAGTCATAATTGCAATCGCATGAGTAGTTTTGTTCTTGTCTCGAGAGACAGGATAAAAATGGAAACAATATTATAATTAACAATAATTCCAACAAAAATAATATCCTTAATGAGGATCCTAATCTTTATTAACGAAGTGTCCTCTCCATTCAAGAGTTTAATGACCTCCAACGCATTAAATTCCATCTTAATAGGAGGATTGTTGCCAGATCCAACTCTCGCTCAATCACACATAAGTCCTTTAACACTGCTTCCACTTCAAAAAAACTAACACTACCGCACCTCGGGAGAACTTGCAACCACCCAAATTTGCTTAACCCTCGCGATCTCGAACCAACCAACAAAGCCAGCCTCTACCACTTGCCTACGACTAAAGGGGAGACCACCTGCCCTTGCCGATCCAATCCTTCCATTGGGTTCATATTAAGTTGGGAGTTTATCACAGTTCTAAGAAAGTCAAAGTCACCCACTTTCATATGACTCTAACGCTTCGTCTAACTCCACCCCTGAACATAGAACCACAAACAATCTCGATACTAAATGGGAGATAGCCTATTCCTGCCAACATCAAACACGTGTCGATTTCATAGAGTTCGACAAACAAAAAAACAAAAAGAGTTAACAAATAGCCCTTTCTTATTCATATTACAAATAGTAGACAAAGAGATATCATTAATAATTCTCTAACAAGATATCTTGACTCGCCTAATTCTATTACAATGATAAATAAATTTAATAGAAATCAATAGTGCACGTACAAATTCAAGCATTTCTCATCGGATAAAATACCAATAAATTTTGAAATAGTTGAACTAAAAAATACATTAATGGTGTCATGTGGTTGTTAGGAGGGTGGTACTAAAAATAAGTTTTCATACTCTTTTCAAAATAAGGAAGAAATAATAATAAATATGTGTTTGGCAGATAATCTTGATTCTTTTTTTAAAGTTGTTGTGAGATTTTGTAATCTAAACAGTGCAATTTTTGAAAAGCTACATTTTTATGTTTTCATTATATTCAGATTTTGAAATTTAAAATTTATAATATAAAACTATATTAAATAAAGATAAAAACATTTAAAAATATAATATGTCATGCTATAAACTCAATTAATTTTCTTAAAAATACAATATGTGTTTATGTAGTGTATTATAAAGTATATAAAATTACAAAATAATAATTATGCGAGTAACTACAACTAGTTTATGATTTATAAATATATAGTATTGAACATATTTTAAACAATAGTTTAAATTGGAACCCAATGTCCTACCAAATGCATATTTGAAAATGTTGAAATACAACTTTGTGCCATTGAATTTCTTGTTTACAAGTTTTTGTTTTTAAATTCTCTACAAAACATGTGGTTAGATTTTAGGATTATTCTAAAAATGCCATGTATATTTGTTAGTCAACAGTCTCCCTTACCCTACACTGTTCTCAATAACATAGGACATTCAATAATGTATGCCGGAAAATTTTACTTAAACGAGTTAAAAAATGGAACCAATGAGAAGCAATGAAAATAGAAAAATAGTTTCATTAATGTACTTTTCATATTAAGAAAAAAAAGTCTTGGCGTTGGTCGTGGAATTGGATTTGGAACACTCATTTTTCTATTTGTAAGAGATACCCAATGTGGTAATTCAAACAATTAATCAATTAAAGATTAGATATGAATATTAAAAAAAAAAGAAAAAAATCAAATCAATAATAGTTCCCCTAATTGCTTGGCTTGTTATTTGCTTTTCGCAATTATCTCAATTATTTAATATCATTTTTTTAATTTTAACTTTGAACAAAGAAAGACTCGTCAACTACCACCTAAACCCCAAACAAAAAAAGAAAAAAAAAAAAAAAATTCCAGAGCTGCTAACCTCTGAAGTTTGAGAATTTTTCATTATTCAAAATTTCATTTTTATTTTTCCACATATCCACGTGAAATCCGACATCTCTTCATCTTCTTCTTCCTTCGCCATGACCCTTCCATGCAATAGATTCACTTCAAGGCCTCCTTAAAACTCCGATTCTCAAAATTCTTCTTAATTTCGCCCCCCTTTTTCACACATCCATTTATCAAAACATTTCATCATAACCTTCCTCTTGCCGGCGAGTTCCAAAGCCACGTGGCAACGGCGGTTCACAATTAGGGTTTTTTTTAGGGCTTTGTAAGAGAAAGTAGTAAAGTTTGGGGTTTGGAGTGAAAAATGGAGGAATATAATAACGAAGTAAACGAGAACTCAAATGGGAGAGGGAATTTCTTGTATGGATCAGGGAATTCTTCATCAGGTAATTTTGGAAGATCAACGGCTGAGATGGGTGTTGTTAATACCTTTCATCTTCAACATGGAACCGACTGTTTTCAACCGCACCACCCGATTGTCAAAACTGAAGCCACTACTTCACACCATCAGCTTCTCAAATTTCATTACCCTTTAATCAGACCACCACCACCAGCTCACCCGCCGCCGACATGTCGTCCTGAACAAAACGGTGTCGTTGATGTTGAAGCCATTAAGGCTAAAATCCTTGCTCATCCTCAATACTCCAGCCTCCTCGAAGCCTACATGGAATGTCAGAAGGTAACCCAAAATAGGGGGAAAATACCCATAAAATTACAAACGGGCCCCTACCCTTCAATTCCAAAATTCATTTTAATCTTAAAATTTTAATTTTTCTTTTATTTTCATATTTTGAAGGTGGGTGCTCCGCCGCAAGTGGTGGAGCGGCTGGTGGCGGCCCGGCAAGAATTTGAAGCACGGCAGCGTTCTTCCATGGTTTCTGGAGATACCACAAAGGATCCAGAGCTTGATCAATTCATGGTGTGTGACAAACCATAGCCTATAGCCTCCATTTTCTTTTTTCTTTTCTTTTTTTCCCTTTTTAAGTGCTAATTAAATAATTTGACTTTAAGAATAAACGAGTTATTTATTTATTTTTTAATAAAAAAATAGGAAGCTTATTACGACATGTTGGTGAAATATCGGGAGGAACTTTCAAGGCCGATTCAAGAAGCCATGGATTTCATGAGAAGGATTGAATCTCAGCTCACTTCTCTCTGTAATGGCCCAGTTCGGATCTTCAATTCCGGTAATTCTTGTTTTAATCCAATTGAATGGAACCCTAATCACAACCCAATTACTCACTTTAACTTGTGGATATATTTATTACATATGATTTTATACATTTTCTTTTAATTATATGATATTGAAGACAGAACGCACGGATATTTGTAATGCGGTGTGTGATATAAAACAAATCATGATCTGCCCACGTTTTGTTCTGCAATCTGTGGGTTATTTTTAAATTCAACATCAGATCTCTGACACTATAATTTTCATTGATTATTATGCTTAATGAGCTCGAATTATGACCATATGTTTGATTAGGTTTATTTATTTATTTATCTTTATTGGTTTTGGGGATGTTTACAAATCCGAGATTCATTGCATCATTGTTTTAGTTATTTACTTAAATGGGCTTTTTAATGACCTCAAACTCATTCAAATCAAAGCTTAATTAAGTAAATTTAGTCCAACATAGGATTCTGTTCATATCAACCCTACCCCATGTAGGTCCTGTCAGTGAAAATATATATTTCTAATTTTATTAACAATCTGTAAAATGTGTCAATTCTTTTCTCTTCTATGTTCTTCGAATTTCTAAATCCAACCCTTTTCCTCCTCCCTCTTTTATTGCTCAAACCAAACGCTACCCTTTGTTTTTTATGTTCTTTTCTTGTATTTACTTCATTAATTTGATTTGGTTGATGTAGTAGGGTTATGAAATATTAAGCTAAGCAGCTTAACCACTTGCATGCAAAATCACATATGCTAATTAATTTATCATTTTAATGAAAGAATAGAGTTTGAAATATTTTATATTTGATATATTCGATGATGAATGAGGAATTTGTTTGCACTTGTTAATTCTGCATTCTGCCATGTTTTGATTTATTAGTTATGCAACTTTGTGAATATTTTGCCTATTAATATATTAGTGGATGAATATTCTGGAATATGGAAGTTCCGAGAAGCGTCTTCTACTGCTTCGAAAATGAATGAGAATATTTGGTTTTCTATCAAATTATATATGTGTGTGCACCTTGAAACCATTGAGGAGTCTTTTGGGTTCTTTTTTTGAAAAAAAAAATTGGATCACAGCAATTTGAGTGTATGGTGATTTGAATCTCAAAAAGAGTTTTTTTTCTCTCTCATATTTTTAACTAATTTTTTTTTTGTTTTTTTATCAAATTGAATTTAATTCAACAGTAATTGACATGATTTTTCTTCTTAGAAGTTGAAGGTTCAATCCAACATTCTCAGTCGCTTGAATTCCTCCCTTTCCATTATAACAATTTGTTTCGTAGATATGATGAAGTTACTTCAATATCTGCTAGGTTGGTTAAATATTGTGATCGAAGCATTATGTTATATTTTTTTGAGGAATTTGATTGGATATAAAAACAATAATTTTGAAGATTTTGAAAATTTTAAAAATACTTCTTTGTGCATTGGGAAGGGGCAAGTGGTAGGATGTTCACCGAATAAAATCTTTTTATGCCTACTTTGAGGCATTTGCCTGATCTAAGGTATGTTTAAATTTTAAAATGACTTTTCAGGTAGTTTTAAAATGTTATGGACAATAACTCTCAAAATATATCTACAATCGTATGGTATTATCATTTTTTTTTTTTTTGGTATAAACTCTCATGGACTTGTTTTTAGTTTCATCTAAAACATTTCAAATCATGGGAGATAGTTGTTTTTACTCATACATTATCCTCTTATTTAGCCAATGTAAGAATCTAGTTATATTTCTAACGATCCTCCCCACTACTGAGCCTACGTTCAAATATTCATCTATCCATCTAACCCTTATCTAGGCCAATTCCTCTTTAACTAGAATATATTGTCTATCCAATAGAGCTACCACATACAACACCATGACTATATCTACTGAGACTCACGACTTCTTTGTTTGGAACATGAGGATTCTATCGACATGGCTAATTAAGTCAAGCATGACTCTAGTATCACTTGTCAGGGACAATGACCCTCCTAATACTCAATAATGGCATGATACTATATTATCCAATTTGCCACTTTGGACAGGGCTTCATCGATTTGCTTTTGGTTTCATTCAAAATCGTCTCATACCATTAAAAATTATTGTCTATACATGATCATCCTCTTATATGGCCAATGTTGGTCTCATTCTCAACATACAAAATGAACGTGGTTAAAAAGTTCGTGAAGTTGAGAAAATATTTTTCACTATTTGTTTTAGTATAACTAACCTTTTCCCCCTTTTAACAATGAGAGACTTAAGATTTATGTCGTACTATGTATAAACTTGAAGGTTTTCAGGCCAACTTGTTATGACTTAGTGAATAACTTAAATTCTTTAGCATATATTGATAACTCTAATTTATTTTCTATTTTAGATAGAAAATACATGCCATTAGTAAATCGAGTTTCTGAATGCAGTTGTGAAAATTTGATATTTCACTTTTGATTTACAGACGAGAAGTGTGAAGGTATGGGATCGTCTGAGGAGGAACAAGACAATAGCGGCGGAGAAACCGAACTTCCGGAGATAGATCCTCGTGCTGAAGATAGAGAATTGAAGAATCACCTACTGAGGAAGTACAGTGGTTACCTGAGCAGTCTCAAGCAAGAGCTTTCTAAGAAAAAGAAAAAAGGAAAACTCCCAAAAGATGCAAGGCAGAAACTGCTTAATTGGTGGGAGTTACATTACAAATGGCCATACCCCTCAGTAAGTTCCTCAATTCCCCCTTCTACTTTTATCTATCATACATTTCCATTATTTAATTAACCAAGTTAAGGGTTACAAATATTTTTTAAGTATTTAGAAAGTCAACTTTAAGTTTGACTTTTTTTTTCACAGGAGACAGAGAAGGTGGCGTTAGCTGAATCCACTGGGTTGGATCAGAAGCAAATAAACAATTGGTTCATAAACCAAAGGAAGAGACACTGGAAACCTTCTGAAGATATGCAGTTCATGGTGATGGATGGGCTTCATCCTCCCAATGCCGCCCTATATATTGACGGTCACTACATGACTGATGGCCATTATCGGCTCGGACCATGACCTGACCATAAACGTTACTAAAAGTTTCTGCACATTTGCTATGAATTCAACAAGGTTATTAATTCCTTTATATAATACCCAACCAAATAGTGTGACAAATAATAATGATATGTGTGATTTTAAGAGATGATATGCTTTAAGTTATCTTTCTTTTCTTTTCTTTCCTTTCCTACATTACATCCACAGCCTGCTTCGATAAATTTAGCTCCAGTTTCACTTATAAGAAGGTATATAACTACTCAAAGTAGTTGATATTTTATGGAAGTTACACACATGGAAGATTTTTCACTTTTTTTTTTTTTTTTTTTTTTCACTTTCACAATGTTTGTGTTGTTGCTGAAACTTATTGTAGTATTTCATGTTATTTAGCGAGCACTGAGGAAATAATAATAGATGAGAAATATTTGTTATTTATTTGTTGAAAAGCCTAAATATATATCTACTTTGTATTTGGAACTTCAGGAGTGTATGATGTTAATTTCATTCAGTTTCGCTTTAATTTCTTTATTTATGAATATTATCTCTTCAGTTTATGATCTTACCATGAATTTGAAGGTAACTTTGCATGAAGAGTATACCATTTATGAAGTTATTTGGCATTAGGGCCATGTTTGTAATTTAGAGTTTGGTTAGTCAAGCTTATGTTTGGTATATGAATTGGGCTATACAAGCTTATATTATATTATCAATTCTATGGGCCATATAAGCTTGTGTTATATTTTCCTAGATTTATGAATCTTATCATCATGGGCTACCGAAGTTTATTGGTTCAATTCCTTAATGACATAAATAAAAAAAAAAATTATCTATTTCATATTGTCATCAAATATATACTACAAAATGTTTTCTTTTTTTTTTTTTTTATTATTATTTAAATTTTATCCTACGTTATTTTTATTTGGGATTTTTGCTTTTCTTTATGTTTGTTTTCGTCCTAATCATATCTTCATTAGTAATTACGTTTGCCTATCTCCCCGCCGACGCATAAAAACAAATCTCTCTCCCTAGCCGCTCTCTATATAATGTATGTAATATATATAGTTTATGTATGAGGTCAGACAAGCTGGGTATTGATAAATCAACAGACAAATAGTATTTTAGGATAATCATGCATAATGTTTGTTTTGTAGTCTGTCTATTTCTCAAGATCGTATCTACTTTGTTACCTTTTTTTAACAATTGGATTGAATTGAATGATAATGAAACTTCATTTTTTCAAAAAATTGAATATGTGTAATTATTACTCTCGTTTGGACGTTTATCTCAAATCAATTAGCAATGATGAAATGAACATGCAACCCATGTAATTTATAAAAATATGTGTAAATCTTGAAATCTAAGTACCAAATTGAAATAAAACTTAAATTTTATGGGTAAAATTTCAACATTTTGAAACCTAAAGACTAAATTGAAATCAAATTTCAAAACTTAAGGACTAAATGTAAACTACTTTGAAACCTAGGAATCAAATGGAAATAGACCCAAAACCTATAGAGACCAAAAGAATATTTTTTTTCCTCTATTTTATTTGTACCGTGTACTTGTTTGAATTCCACGGACTCTAACACAATATTAAATAAAAATAAGATGTCATCTCGATAAGTCAATTAACACTAAAGCAAGTAACTCATTGGAGTCGAGACATGATGAAGGCTTTACGGATGTGTCAATCTAATCGAAATATTTGAGTGCACCTATTGTTCTCCTGACCTTGTTTAAAAAAAAAAAAAATTACTCATTTAACTGATAAAGATTGTGAATTTTTCTTTTATATCTTTTGGATATAACATCCTTAATTAAACACGTCCCTGCTGTAGGAAAACCATTATATGGGAAAGGTGAGGAAATGATATGAGATTGATACAGCAGGTTTCATTTGTTTTCCTAAAGGGAAAGGGAGTTGGGTTGATGATAAATTACAGGAATTTAGCTCCGAAAAGTAAGATACTTCAGCAAATGGGATGAAATTGTGGGGAAAAGAATTCAATTGTTTAATCAATAATGATGAACAATTATTAAATAATAATCACAAGAATCCGACAGCTAACTGTCGTCAAATTCAATCTTAACAATTTAGGAAAAATACAACATAATCAAGTCGGCAAATTTCCACCTCCTTTAATTTAATATATACATCGCTATATCTTTGTTCTTAATCATGTAGTTCCCAATTCTATTGTATTATTTTCTTCATTCCAATCATAGCCCGCCAACTGGTTTGTCCATACTTCTCCCAATTTTTTTTTTTTTTAATAATAAAAAAGTATATCCACTTTTCTCCAAATAATTATTTATGTAACTGATCATTCCTCTCAATCACGCGTATTAATCAATTAAAATTTATAGAAGTTAATTGATATTACGTCACTCTAATAAGACTAGCTAATTTGATTAATGTAGGACAAGGACTTCACGACAAAGAGCAACATTCACTATCTCCCCAAAATCAACTATTTATATATATATATATATATATATATAAAGACCATCAAGTCAAATTAATGGAAACCTAAATACATGTGTGTCATCATAAGATCGATTTCTACAAAGCCTAATTTCCAATGTGTTCAAAACACAACAATATATTTGTACACATAACATATTAAATATATAAATATCAGTGTTATATACGATATATATTTTGACCAAGAAGCCCCAAGGAAAAATAGCAGTCTTCTCGTCATTTTAATTAACTAATGATTATATATAATAATTAAAATTAGGCTGGTGCCTAACAAGCCGCCGATGGGTGTTTAAAGGGAAATTCGAGAAAGTGAGGCTTTGATCCAATTGAGAAAGTGTTGGGCGGAGATGCATCACCGCCACCTCCTCCCCCGCCGCTGCAAATTGAGCTCTCACATGAAGGGCAAACGGTGAGAGTGGCGGCTTGTAGCTGCATGCAGAACGGTGGAGCCGTTAATTTGAGTGATTTAAGCTCTTGAAGTTCCTTTTGAAGCCTTGTGTTTTCTTCTTTCAGCTTTTCACAACATTTCTTCAGTAATTCACAGTCCATTTCTGTTTGCTTCAGCTTGGTTCTGTATGGATTGTTTAATTAATTCATGAATTATAGTTTCTATATAGGAAATAATTTAGTATTTTGATCCATGTTATTAGAAAAAGAGAAGAATCTTAAATTTATTACCTGGCTCTTCTGTTTTGAAACCATACTTCCACTTGTCTTGGCCTTAGCTTTAACTGTTTGGCCAAATCCTGCTTTTGTTTCTGTTTTGTTAGGATTAAAAAGTATTGACGTCAAGATCTAAGAGAATGAATAAAGGAAGAAGGGAGCAAAATGAGGAAAGGAAGAGATAATTTCTTCCTATATTATCTTAGATTCAATAAATTATCACATATAATTAAACTTAAGTACTGTGATTAAAAAAGAAAAAAAAAAAAAAAAAAAGGAATTTACGTACTGGTGCATTCTAAATATGTGTTTTCATCAAGTTTAGAATCACAAACCACCCATTAATCATATGGACTACTTTTTTGAAAATGTTCAAGTATTTATTTAAAATTTTTCATTTTCAGATAATTTTTAGAATCAAAATATACAATAGAATAAATAAATTTACCAAACAAATTTTATTTAATTAACATTGGAAACAAAGAATTCACTGGTCTTGGGATTTTAATTATATATATCCAATAAATCTGAAATTTTCACTCAACCTGGGAAAAGGGAAAAGGGAAAAGGAAAAAGAAAAAGAAAGACTTACAGGACTGAGACTTGAGTGCTCTTTGAAGTTATCCTCTAAAATGGCGGATTGTTGTTTAGTTAATCTAAGTTTCTTCCTGGGACTTCCATCTTCATCTTCCTCACCCACTTTCATATACACCTCCGCCTCCTTCTCTTCACCGCAGCCGTCTCGCTCTCTTTTAAACCCCGATGAGTTTGAAAACGACGACGCCGGACTACCCGAACACCCCTGCTGAATTAATTCGTCGGTGGCGGCGCTCTTCTCTACAACAGTCGACAATCCAAGCGTCAAAGAAGGCAAAATATCATCAAACTTCAAAACCTGGAGCTTCTTCTTCACATCGGCTACTTCGGGTGGTAGGAGGGAACCCAGGGAATCATCACCCGAAACCCGCCCCAGGCCAAGGAGAAGCCCCGTATTACAATCCCTATCCATGATTTGAAAACCCAATAACCTTGTCGGGGGGTGGAAATATAAAGGGGGAAAATGGAGGAGAAAGAGAGCGGAAGTTTCTGAGGGTGTGGAAATGGGATTGTGGGGACTCTTTATGAGAATTAAATTCCAACAATAATTTCAAATAAGTTCAAGGAAATAGATTTTGGTGTCACCAATATATCGGTTGACTTGTAGGAGTAAATGCCTAAGAGAGAGCCAATGGATTTCAATTAGGCGTGTGCTGTGGGTGTACAGAATGAACGCATAATCATTATAACTCAACAAACCTTTTTTTTTTTTTTTTTTTTTTTTTTAAAAAAAAATTTCAATTATCTTTTTGGGATTTTCTTTTCTTTTTTTCTTTTTTTTTTTTTCTTTTTTATACTTTGGTATATACCAAATGCCGTACATGCACCGCGTCTGATTCCCGGTTCATTGTATAAATATCATTGTTACTCTTTTTGTAATTAATTAATTAACATTTATTATGATTCTCGTGAAATTTTTAATATGATGCTTTATTACTTTTATCTCTTTCTATTCACGCTCGGTATATATCCCTTGTCATTTTTTTCCCTCTTTATTATTGGATAATATAATTATATTTTTTGTTTATATAGTAATGCTTTTACAATCCTATTCTTCTTCTAAGACCCTTTTTTTTTTTTTTCTTTTTTTTTTTTTCTTTTTTTTTTTTTCTTTTTTATACTTTGGTATATACCAAATGCCGTACATGCACCGCGTCTGATTCCCGGTTCATTGTATAAATATCATTGTTACTCTTTTTGTAATTAATTAATTAACATTTATTATGATTCTCGTGAAATTTTTAATATGATGCTTTATTACTTTTATCTCTTTCTATTCACGCTCGGTATATATCCCTTGTCATTTTTTTCCCTATTTATTATTGGATAATATATATATATTTTTTGTTTATATAGTAATGCTTTTCCAATCATATTCTTCTTCTAAGGCCCTTTATTTTGTTTTTCTTTTCATAACGCTCCCCTTCTATCCTTGTGTGGGTCAAAAGCAACAAATTCATCCCCTTATTTTCTACACACATGAATCATCAAATAAGCTTTCTTCTTCCCTTACCTCTTGATTTTTTACTGGTCACACGTAATTCAATAAATAAGTATCACATTAATCATCTCCTTAAATACCTCTATTTAATGGGTCACACTTCATTCATTTAACTTTACAACTACTTATAATTGTGAATATGAATATGATTATTTTAAATATGACAAATATTGACGGGTCGATTTTATTATTATTATTTTTTTTTTTAGTTTCAAGTTTGCCCTTTGTCTCCCGTTTTCCCTTTTCTACTTTTCTCTCGCTCTCTCTCTCACTCCTCTCTCTCCCATCTTCATGGAAACGAGTGTATAATTATTTTCACAAATGCTTTAACACCAACGAGTCAATTGTCAAATTTTATATCTAGAACGAGATGTTAAATATAAACGCCAAATGAAAACAAATTTAAAAGAAACTAAGTTTTTTAGTTATCGAATATGCATACTTTGTAGAAATATTTTTTAAAATTTAGAAATGAGAAACAAAATAATGTTTATCAAACATGTTTCTTTCTAAAAAAGTGAGAAACGAGAACCTAATAAAAAAAGTATGAAGTCTATTAGTAATAAACTATTATCATTGATAGCCTATGATATCACTAATTAGTCTATCAATGATATGCTTCTATCATTAACAGTCAACTTCAATCAATGATAGAAGCCTACTACTTAAGTACTTATATCAACTAATGTATAATAATTTATTAGTAAATACTTATAAAGATCAAACTAAAAGTCTAAAGCTTATAAAATTTATTAGTAGCTATTAGCGATAAACTTCTACTATTATGACATAATAATAATATAAATCTACCGGTGATAGTCATTGATATTCTAAAACCCTATTTGAATGTGTAAATATAAATTTGCCAATTCTAGCATTTAAAATCAATAATATTAGTGATATAACTTAGGTAGATATAAGTTATATCCGCATATCAGTGATTTCACTTGGGTACATATCAATGACATCTATGATATCATTGATAATTGATAATAATATCAATTATCAATGATATTGCTGATATAATTTAGGTAGATATCATGGTATCCATGTATCGATAGAACTTTGGTAGATATCAATGATATCCATATTTCAATAATGTCCGTGATATCATTGATAGCCTCAATGTCAAAATATTTATGATTTAAGTAATATATTTTAGGTAGACGTCAGTAGTATGACTTAGTAGATATTCATGATATTAATGATATGATTTAAAGTAGATATCAGTGATATCTGTGTAATATTGGTAATATCAGTTATCAATGATAACATTGATATATCTTAGGTAGATATTAGTGATATTCATAAATCAGTGATATATGTATATTAGTGATATTAATTATCAATGATATTGGTGATATTCATGTATCAATGACATCGAACTTAATATTTCTCAAATTGAAATCTATCAGTGGTAGTTGCTACCAATGATAGCAAATGATAGTAGTTATTAATGGCTATCACTGATACTGCTATTAGTGATATCTTTCAATTTAAGAAAACCAAGAAGAAGAAGCACACGAAATAGTGGGTTGCACGTGGGCTTTTTAGTCTTTTACCATGTCTGAGTCTATTTTCGTGCTATATATGTAATTATTTTATCCTTATGCTACATATACTATTATTTTGGGCTTGATTCCCATTCATGTAATCACCCCCTCCCCCGCAAAAAAAAAAAAAAAAAAAAAAAAAAAAAAAAA
>QLSR01001487.1:1635923-1656858 GCA_031780015.1 Citrullus colocynthis
TTAAAAAAAAAAAAAAAAAAAAAAAAAAAAAAAAAAAGAAATGAACATATACTTTAAAGATGATTTTATAGCACAAGGATTCCATATACCTACCAACATCTTAAAAAATAATTAGTACCACCAAACAAGAAATTAGTTGCCTGGTTTGTACCTAATTGTGCGGGATTTGATAGGTGGAGAGAAAGAGATTATTTAAGGTGTTGATATGATACCTAACAAACTACCTTTAATTTGTTCTCTAAATTAAAATGCTGTTTTGTCAAATAATATTAAACAAACGAAAGAGAAAGACCTATGAGACTGTTGCTTCAAATTTGAAAAATAATGAATAATGGAAAAATGGAAAATAAATTAGAAAAATCCAAGTTCGTAATTGGCGGTAGCGTGTTTGATTGGGTTAGAAAGCGATGCCACCTTGTCAAAGGGAGGTTGATGTTGAAGGTGGGGCCCAAAAAATGATTTGGCATGATGGGCGATAGATTCTAAGTGATCATGAAACCGATGGAGACTCAATGTAAGCATGGCAAAACATTATATATAACTTATACACACAATATACATATACCTATTTTCCCTCTTTCTTTCATTCCTCTTTAAACAAAAAAATATAAATCATCCTCGTCCAAAAACCAAATCCAAATACAAAAATCATCCCGCAAATAATGCATATCAACTACATCTACCGTCCAATGATCGATAACATTGATTGTCAAATGTGACGAAATTG
Organism: Citrullus colocynthis; assembly: GCA_031780015.1. NCBI lineage: Eukaryota > Viridiplantae > Streptophyta > Magnoliopsida > Cucurbitales > Cucurbitaceae > Citrullus > Citrullus colocynthis. The sequence goes on from QLSR01001487.1 coordinate 1,636,651, forward strand.
AATCCCCCTCCATAACCCATTAATAGAATTAGGATATGTATTAAGAGTTGTCCTACTCCTCATACAAGCTTTTTTCAATTCACATAACATTTACCAACATTTAAAATCATAACTAATGAACTATACTAAGAGGAAGATTTATAATATTCTACCAACATGAAGATCTTCGGTCCATAATTGACATAATTCATTCTTTTTAAGGTTGAATACTCAAAAATTCAAATTCTTATACCTCCTCATTTGTCATACTAAAAAAAAGATTTATAATCTTGTGGCATAGTCAAAGCAATAGATATTAATAAATGTAGTCATTATGAAAATACTCACCTTCCATAAATTTTTAAAGAAAGAAGATACTTTCATTTAATTGAAAAGTGATAATTTCAATAGTTTATTACAAACACGTAGAGTGTGGGATCAAACCTCAATTTAGTACCAATTAAATTAACACACAATAATATAAAAATAATATATTTTTTATTTGAATCGTGCTTAAGTTGAGATACATCCCTTCAAATATGTTTGTTATCATTTTACAAACGTGAATATAAGGTAATTAATTAATGTATAGTTTTTAAATCAACTACTCCAGATATTGATGAAGTAATAAATAAAACAATCATCATTCAGATTGGATAGTAAATTCAAAATAATTACACTTTAGTGTGTACATAATTTAAGAACGTTGATCCTCGTATAATATTTAGGCAAAATGTTGCGGGTTTTACGGGCAGCCGACCAGTGGATGGGCAGGTTTATTCTTATGCTCCTCCTTTGCCTTTCTTCCCATTTTGTTTTTTCTTTTTCCAATCATCCAAACGCATACTTTTGTCTCCTTTTCAATATTTATTTTACAAAAATTATAATAAATAAATAAATAAATTACCCACTTTGCCCTTTCTATTTCCATTACGTAATTGCTTACACACTTCTAATTAATGCTTTCTGTTTGATTTTATTATATCAAAAACTCAAATTAGTCTTAGGCAATTCCCAATCATTCATTTTTCTCCTTTCTCTTTCTTTTTAATGGTTGCATGTTGAAAAAAAAAACAAAAAAACACTCTATTTTCTAAATAAAATCTATTTATTATGTGTATGATTAATTTTATTTTTCAACCATCTATTTATTAGAAAATAAAATCTAAACGATCTTTTGACTTTTTTTTTTTTATGTTAAAAAAAATTATTTTTAAGAATGAGATTCTTATGAAATCACTAATTTGAGTAACTAGTTTCTTTTATTATTTATTTAAAAACTTATCATCCTTTTATATATGATTTTCTTTAAGAACAAAATGAAAATTTCTTTCGTGATTAGAATAGAATTGACTTTCTCCTCAATCCCATTATGAAATTAACTTTGGGAGACAAAAACAATTTTGGTGACATCTTTAATTTTATGAAGGTTAGACTATTATAGATTTGCGGTAGAAAGTCAATTGAAGTTTAAGATATGAATTTGGATCTTAATTAAAATTTTCTAACAATTATATCTTATAGCATTCATTTGTTGCATGTTAGAATCTTTAACCTTCAACTAACTAAAAATAAGTTTTAAAGTGATAATTGATTTCATAAAATGTAGGACCAACTATTTGATATGTCAACCATTACTGACGTTATTTTTCACATTCTAATATTAAAAAATAATTTGAAATTTGAAAGTGGGTGGGTACATTATCAGGTTAATGTTTGATTTTAAAAAAGAAATAATGTGGGGGATAATTTGGGGGGAAAAAATATACACAAGTATAACAACTAAAATGCAATTTCTTGGTATAAGATTTCAATTAAAATAAATAAATAAATAAATAAATAAATAATGTGGGGGATAATTTGATAGCATACAAATTTAATTAATATGAAGAACTCATTATTGCTTACAGGGTACTGAAAAGAAAAATGAAAATACATCTGAGCATTATGATTATGACCGAATTCTATTTTCAATTTAAATCTTAGGCTACATTTACCAATATATAATGAAAATTGGTATAATTGTGATGATATTTCATTGATAGATCAATCCTAACGGGCTTAAATCACAAATATAATTGGATTGTTTTTTATCGTATTTACTTAGAATTATGAATATGTTATATTTTACTACGGTTACTGTTACTATTTGACCCTAACGATAACAGTAAGGGTAATGATAACGATAATAGTAAATAAAGTGGGTCTCATGTAATTTTCAACTACAATCAGATTGAGCACATTCTTTCCTCAATCAGATTACGTGTTTTGATTATAGATCTGGAGACAGGCTCTACAATTCATTACAATTACAAAACACAGATAAACATAAACACAAACACAATCAATTAGGACCCACTTTTTCAGATTACCATCGATGGATTATGTTTAATGTGGAGTAGATATGGTCTTAATTCAAAGCTTAAACCTTCATTTTGTGTGCATGTTTTTCCTTTTGCATGCAAGATACCGTTTTGTGGTTGTTAAAATGTTACTTTAAAAACATCGCTTAAACATTCACAGTTTGGACATTATCCTTCTATACTTTTAAAATATTATGAAAAAATAATAATACATGTATCTTGAATATAACTTATGTCATTTACTAATAATTACAACATTACATGTACAAATTTCCATCTGACATATTAATAATAATACGAAGGTAGGACAACTCAATCTCAGATTATTTAAGTTTCTAATAATTCTAACTTAACTAAAAATTCTTTAAAAATTATATTTAAATAGATGGCCGAATAAGAAGTTTAAAATGTTTCGAAAATAGTATAATTTAAACTCAACGAAGATTTAAATATCAAATAAAAGTTATATATAAAATGTATGATATGTTTGTGAAAGAAACTGAAAGTTGTAGCATTTAAAATGTTTGTGTGTATTAAAAATTAATGCCATGTAGGAAAGATTTTGAATTTTCAACGCACTGGTTTTGAATTTTTTCCCCCCAAATTGAAGATGTTTTTTCTGAAGTACTCAAATTGAAGATTTCAATTCATATAAAAAATTATTAATGACCTTATTATTACAAATGGTTTAACTTTTAAAATTTATATTCACGATTTGTGTCTATCGTGACACAGATAATAGTTTATGACGATCTATTATAGTCTATAACAGATAGACGGTAAAATTTTTTTATATTTGTAAATATTTCAATTTTTTTTTGGAGGGCCATTTTTATTAATTTATATAGTTTTCAGTTTTCATTTTTTTATTTTTTAAGTATTACTTTCATCTTTTAATTTGTGAGCATGTGAAACTTTATTGATTTCGAGCGAGTGATTGTCGATTAGATTATTCTACCTATGCAACGACCAACCAACTTAATTTTCAAAATCAAAGCTTTTCTGCTTTTTTAGAATTAAAAAATAAAAATCAAAGATCAAAAGTTTTTGTCTAACCCCCAACTTTTGCAATAAATTATTATTGAAAAAAAAATTAATTGTCCGTATTGACGACATATCCATTTTCCTAAAACAAACAATGTTTATTTTGAAATTGAATGATAAAGTTAATTTTATTGGTGGTTTTAAAAAACATCCTTTAGAATTGATTGGATAATTCTTTAAAAAAATTTGCTACTATTTTTCTAAATATATATTTTTATTCTATAATATTTGTTTTTTTTTCAATTTAGTCCCTAATTTTATAAAAATTCTAATTTAATTTCTTATAAATCAGATATTTTTATTCAAATTTTCGTAAAAGAATGATTGGCTATATTGAAATTAAAGATAGTATTTTTTGTTTAGCTTACCATTGATTCATATGCCAATAGTTTAACCACAAAACAATTTTACATCAAGTAAACTAATGCATATCTTTTTATAGTTCAACAGTTATATAAAGAATATAAGATTAAACTATCGATTTTCTAGATTGTAATTAATTGTCATGTCCATTAAAATATGCTTGGAACTACAATGGTCATTAATTTAATTTCACAGACAAGTGAGCATGCATGTTTCTTTAAATTATAAACTTAATTAGAAAGATTTTGTTTCCTTCAACAACATTTTAAGTTGGAGATTTGACTTCATTGTCTTCTGGTAGATGATATATGTCTCAACTAGTTGACTATATTTAACTCAATTAATAAAGTCCTTAATTATTTTTTAACTATACATAACTAGAATAGAATATAATACGCTAGAGATGAAATTGAAATGTTTAAAAGATTAGGAACTGCTGTGAAAAATCGACACTCAAATTAGCTAAAATCTTATTATAAGAAAACACTATACAAATATCGTCTTTCTAATAAAAAAAAAAAAAAATCTTTAACACATTCGTCTAAGTAAAAATGTTTAACATATGGGAAAAAGAAAACTTAAACTAACTCATTCCAACTAAACTAACTAAATACTTGAGTTAGTTAGTATAATGACAAAATAACTTTTTTAAGAGATCTTTGAATCATTGTTAAGGACCCCAAATTAGCGGAGCAGGATTCTCTCGCTCTCTCCCAAATCATTTATCGAGATCATGATTGAGGTCCGTAGATATTTGCAGCGTTTCTTAATCTCAATTATATCCATCTCTTCATCTCCAAATTATACAAGTGAGTAAAGTTATTATAAGTTTTACCCTTGATGTATTATTTTGTTATTTAAATTCCACCACCTTAAGATTAAGGTTAAAGTCCTTATTTGCTTAGAGCGAGCATATAGTTCAATTAATTGATATATAATATGTGTGCTAACGATCAAAAGGTTTGTTAGTTGACTCTCACACTTATTGTATAAAAAAAAAAAAAAATGTCTTTATTTTTTAGTGTTTATAAATTGTTGTTAGGTTTTAAAAGGCTTAAGCCCTATCCTTCTAGTAAATTTAGTTTAGTTCGATAACAAATTTGTTTTTGAAACTTATATTTGTTTTCTTCCAAATCTTTTTATTATGAATTTTTTTTTTTAATTTTCAAAATTAGCTTAATTTTTCAAAATATGAGTAAAAAATAGATAATAAAATAACATAGAAATTTTACGATCGGATGAAAGAGCAGAGTTTGGTATTTTCACACCAAACACTCTAAACCCCTTTAATTAACTAATGATTCATACGTGTATTTTAATAACAAATAATGTACAAAACATGCATCACATAGAGAGAGAGATGAGAGAGTTAGATTGAAAACTCAATTTTTGGGGACAAAAGTTGATCTCACATAATAATAATAAATAAATAAATAAATAATAAAAAATAAAAAATAAAAAGGCAGAGAAGTGATGGTTTTATAATTATTATGTTGAAAGAAGGCAGATATGAGAGAGAGAAAAGAGAGAAATTGTTCCCCAACGTCCATCCAAGTTGTGGCAGACTAAAGAGTCTATGAAGCAAAATAATATTGAAGAGGAAATATATAATATAAAAGCCTTCCCCATGACATGACTCCATTCTCCCATTCTCTCTTCATTCATTTCTCCCTTTTTTTTTTTCACTGCCGACTCCCTTTTCTCCCATTTCCCTTTTAATGCTCTCTTTAATGCATTTTTCCCTACCTTTAACTATTTTAATTCATATCCATTTTAACCCAAAATATTACCACATATAACACATCAAATTCCCTTTTGTAAATATGACAAAATTTACATTTGAGCATGATTTCAATTTCAATAATATTTTTATTCTTGGTTTATATTAGTTTTCATCATTTACTCATGTGAGCATAACTAACAGTGGATAAAATAAAAATAACAACTATCATTTCATCCTCTTCCGCTTCAAAGGATAATTATTGAACTCCAAAAGAAAAAACAAGAATCATACCCTCCCATAGATTTATACTGGTAAAATTAATGTATTTCAACCATTCGATCATTAAAAGAAGTATTGAACATTAAGTACAAAAGTCAAAGTAACACTACTTTTTTTCCTCCTTTTAATGAGAAGTATACAGTTTTAGTTTTGAATTATGATTTCTTAATATAGAGTTTTCTTAAAAGGATTGCAGTACATATAAAAAATTGAAGAAAGTTTGTTTTGTAATTGTACAAAAGATAAATACAGTATTGTTTTTCTTGAATTGAATAGATTCAATACATAGTTTCATGTTCATAATGGGAGTACAACTTTCGTAAATGTAAATTATATGTTTTAGATTATATGATGATTATTAGAATATGTTTCAACTTTCACTTCACCGCTCCACAAACAGTGGTTAAAATGCTGGTTTACATCATCATGTCATATTATTAGCATCACCATTACATTTTGAAAATTAGTTTTCCTTAAAAATTTATCTGACGTTTTCCTAATTTATAAAAAGTACGTCGAGAAATTATTTGCAGAGACATGATGTGGTAGGCCACGTGGCCCTAAATGTTCGCACATTCAGGTCCAAACATTTGGGCCTTTTAATATCAAACTGGGCCCAATGGAGGACTCTCCCTATATCTAAAATTGGGCCTACTTTTGCAATCCCATCGATCTTCCCCAGATGAACCGATGTTTTCGAACCCAAAGTAAAGGAGGATTACGAGTTGGGTTAATTACCAGAATACATCACTTAGAGCCTATATTTTAAAGAAGCTCAACTCGTCTTTTAAATTGCTCATTGTAGGTTTTTTTTTTTTTTTTTTAATAATTATAAATCCAAAATTTGGAAAAAGAAAAAAATTAAATTGATTATATTTTCCATAACTCCTAAGTTTTCTCTCTAACTAACGCTCTTTATCTTCTGTACTTATTAATGAAAAAAATCCCAAGTTTTATTTATAATAACCAAAACGATCACAATTGCAAGAGTTTTAAGGATTGCCACCAATTATAAGATTCCCAGGTAACGCTCCAACCCACTAGGATTATACTTGCATTACTTCTCTCCAACGTAATTTAGGGGATAACCCTGAATTTTTTTCATAGTCAAAATTTGGATATTTTTTCAATGTAATTTAAGGAATGGTAATTCAAAAAATGGTTGCAAGGATGATTATCTTCTTTCTAACTTGCACCATCGTCACTCGAAGTTGAGTGAGGCAGAGGAAGAGGGGAAAACTAATGAAACAAAGGTTTTTATTTATTTATTTTTAATTTTCCTTTTCCGTTTATTTGTTTTCATTTTTTCTTTTAATTTTACCAGGGTAGGTTTATATTTGCATGTTTTTATATATTTGTTTCATTCTAGGGATTTTCTATTTTTACTTTTCAAATTTATTTCTAAAAATTGAACTCTAGTCGACAACTTTACTTAACATTTTTTATTTGGTACACTTCTAAGATGGTAGGCATTATTTCAACTTTTCCCTGTGCTCTCTATAGATTTAGCATCAACTACTGTAAACACAAGATTAAGTCCATAAATAAATGAGAATTTATTTGAGGTGATAGAAGTATACCAAAGTAGCTAGCAAATCTTTGTTCCATTAATTTCTTTAAATTTGTATTAAATCCTTTTTTTCCCCCTTACATTGAATCATTATTAGGAAAATAAAAAATTTTAATTTTTCTTGAGATTTTAAAATAGAAGTTCAAGAATCAAAACCAAAATTCTAATCATAAGGATTTTCGTCATTATAATACTCCTTTCATTTCAACTACTGATATTTGATAAATGTTGAAATTGATTTTAAATATAAAATTGACTTTTCAATAATTAGTTGAGAGGTGATTTTAAGTAGGGTGATCGACCGTGGATCGCCTAAAAGAGTTACCCTCGTTTTATTCTTTTATTAAAATATCGAATTTGTTATATTTAAGACTTATAAAATAGAAAATATCATTTTCGACACTTTGATAATTATAAAATCACTTTCAAAACTAAACATTATAATTTAAAATCAAAAGCTTGACACCAGAAATCATATTGTTGTATGAAAATGAAACTTTCAAAATTTATTTTAATCTCGTTTTTTTAAAATCACTCCTTCAAACTCTCAAACCTACACTAAAAATAGGCCAAGAAGTGAGGGAATGAAATAACTTTGAACTTATTCGGTTGCAAGTCAATTTATGTTTGCAGTCAATTTTAGAGAAATTTTTTTTTAAAAAAAAAAAATAAAAAATGAAAAAGAAAAAGAAAGTGGGCCTCAGTTTTCCTACGATCTCTGCATCATAATTAATACTGAAAAGAAGTCGACCCAACTAGGCTGTAACTTGGTCCGATTGGCGTGCCTAATTTAAATAAAAGATCAAGAATGAGTCCTTGAATTGAAAATCATAATTGTAAGTTGCATTTAATCTTCCATTCTTTTGATGGGATTTATTTCAATTCCCCCACCAACCAGAAGGAATTCAATTTTGTAGCGCCAAGGAACTGATTATTCTAAACTCAATCGATTTAGATCGTCTTTAGCCTAAAGAATAGAAATTAGATGTAATCACTCATTACTTTAACATGGCTACGCTATATTTTTTTAACTTTTTTTTTTTACTTTACAAAATTTGACTTCATAAATATTTGTTTAATGGTGGTGAATCCTACTTCATATATTAATTTCATGATTTAATCACTAAAAAATTCACTCTGGCCTCAAATAACTTTTTTTTTTTTTTTTTTTTTTAACTTTTTTTGGTTTTTTTTTTTTTTACTTATTTAGGAATGATCACAATTTTTTTGCTATTTTTATGGAATTTTGAAAAAAAAAATAATTTCACTCGAGTATAATTTCGAGATTATTTTAAATGGAATGGAAATTATAAAAAAAAAAAAAAAAAAAAATCCATAGAAAGTTGAAAAATAGAAAAATCAGTCCAATTAATGAAAACCTATAATGTGCATTTGATTTCAATATTTCTCTTAATATTATGTTAGTCTTGCATGGAAAGAAGTGTGAAGATCGTACATATTAAAACAAAATTCTAAATAAGATCTAAAATGATTTAAGTTTAAATTCATATAATTTTTAATTTGTAGTTTTAAATGATACTAACTATAAACTTGATTTTCGCTTTCTTGTTTTTTTAGCTCGAGATGTGGAAATCGGGTGATTCAAACTTCTAGAAGTATATAGGTGAATGATAAATTTGGAAACTTATACAATTAGTATTTTACTTTAGATATCAATTACGGTAATTATAAAAATCACTAATGGACGCAAACTTTTATTATTATTATTATTATTATTTTAGTTTTGAAAAAACGGTTAAATATTATTAAGAATGCCTATGTCCAATTTCATAAAAGAAAAAGAATGCTTATGTCTTTTTTTCTCCTTTTTTTTTTTTTCTTTTTTTGCAATGAAGAAGGGAATTAAAAAGTAATGACTTTAAATCCTTGTAGAATATGAAATTCTATATTAACTTTCTCTTTGATCAACCAATTTGTCATTTTCTTAATTTTAAAATTTTGAAATATTATCTTAGAAACACTGTTCCCACTAAATTCATATCTTCAAATGTATTTATAAAATAATGAAAACATAAATTCATAAAAATTAAAGAAAAGTCAGCATAATTTTTTTTTAAAGACAAACATACTAAAAAAAATAGTGATCAACCAGCTTTTCCATAATTTTTTTTTTTATTTCTTATAACCCACGTCACATTTCAAACTAACAATGACTAGAAAAGCAACAATTTATCTAAAAATTCAGTAAATTCACTCACGAAAATCTTCGACGACACATGAGAACATAATATATATTTTGAAAAGTAGAATAATTTTCAAATTTTGAAGTACGTTTTAAACAATTTTTATCAAAAAGAATTTAAATTAAAATGAATTTTTTGAAAAATGTTTTTTTCTCGAGTCAATCCAAATGGTACCGTAATTTTAGAATATAGCATGTTTGAAGAGACACCATATTGAAGAGGAAAAGAAAAGCCACCTTTGAAAAAAGAAAAACAAAAATTCAAAACCCTATCATATAATTTGTGGATTAAATCACCAAATTTATTATTTTGCATTTTTCAAATATATGTTTCCTTTGACACATGATCTGGGTCATTGACTCTATAGTTTTTATGGAAGATTATTTCAAGGACACATTCATTTTGTCGGGTTGAATACAATACATGGAGTAGAATGAGAAGGTATTCATGTGCATGTATCTTATAGTAAAGCATTAAATAAGGGATATCTAGCTTCTCCAAACATAATCTTCACTTCCTAACCCCAAATCAATTGTGCAACATCTGTCCATATTCATTCCATTTATCCACCTAAAACTAGTTTCATTCCTTACATAATTAATATACTACTTAAAAATGGCTATTAATAATCTTTCGTCCAAATTCATTATTGTATTTGATTTGTAATTTAATTTAATTTTTATATCAATTTGAGACATTTACTTTTAATTCATCAACTTTTAAAATTATAAATTTTAGCTAGTTTCCAACCATTTTTTTTAAAATTCACGAATCAAAAATTAAACATAATGTTCAAATTTATATCTATTAGATCAATTAATTTGTTTGATTTTTGATTTTTTTCCGACTATTAGCATCAAATTGTAAGTTTGTGGAATTGTTAGACACAATTAAAAGTTGTGAAGTTATTAGACACTTTTGAAAGTTCAGAAATCAAATAGATTCACACTCATCTATAAGCTAACTCAACCCTAACTAATAGTTTTGTGCCTTAATCAAACTTAAAATTACTCAACACTTGATGGGATTTTCCTATTGGTTTTTGCTAAGACTAGAGTATGAATTAATGTGAACGGAATAGATGATAGAAATTACAATTTTTAAATGTCTAAAAACTCAATTCCATAAAATTAGTAAAGTATAGGAAGTTTTCAATACAAAATTTAGAAAGCGTAACAACTTTTCATTTTTAAAATATTAAAATTATTTAAAACATATTAATATAATTTTAGAGAAAGATACTTGTGTGTAGGTCAGTAAGTGCACAGGTTTATTCCAATTAAGTTGGCAAAAACGCATGTTATATTATTTTTTAATGCTTCAACATTATATATATTGCAGTTATATATATTAAGGAACATAAAATTAATAGTCCATATTTTTTAAAAAAGGAATTAAACTTGTGATCCAATATTTATTTATTCCATGATTCCCGGTTTTATAAAATTTTTAAAAAATAAGCCAAAGTGGCAAAAACGACTATACAAAGCTTTCACATGATATATCTAAAACTGTTTGTGGGTGAAATTTGATCAGAGTTTATCACTGAAAAATGGTTGTTTGATTATCGATTAAGAACAGTTTTGAAAATGATAACATTACAAACATATGTATATAGTTTGCCAGATATTATTTACACAACATGCCACATGAAGGTATAATTTAGTATAGCTAAAGAAAATGAGACTTATTATTTACATTTTTTAAAAAAATTCAACAGAACTTCGATTTTTCGAATCGAAATATATACTTAAATCAGTTAGAAAATGGGTAAGAAAGAATCACACGAAATAACACAAATCATCTCTCTCATACTCATTTTTGGTTGGTAGCCCACTCATAGTAATGAGGACACAAAAAAATATATAAATCATACCTAATCGCATGTGTGGAAAAACAATAATAATACATATTTTCTGAAGATCAATTAGTGCATTGACTTTCTGAAAAACATAACTTGACTTAGTATTGTTTGGTATAAGTCACCAAGTAAAATAAGATGGCTAGGTGTGTTTTCTAAAATAACAACAGCAATTATAATAATTACAATATTTAGCATTTAGCATTTCTAAAATATTTATGTTGATACCACATTTTGTTCGAAGGAAGACGTACTTGATCTTCACATAACAACAATAGTAAATTTGTAATTTGAGAAGCAGAAGACCTGCAAAATAAAAAAAAAATAGCTCTAGTAAAAAAACTGAATAATAGAGAAGAAGTTAGAAATTGTAAGATACCTTTGATGGAGCTATAACGGTCTTTTATATAGGAGATTTAGTCTAGGGTTTTATTCTAACCCTTTTGGGGGTTAGGATAAGAGTTTCTTAATCCCTAGCAAGCTATCATCAAATCTTCCATTATTTTATATTATCTTATATTATCTTGATTTTTTATTTTATTTTTTAATGTTGAAATTCACTCTTCAGCCATTTAGAAGCATTTTTTTTAATTAAAAAAAAAAAAAAAACCTCATTTAGATGCACATAGCCAAACAAGTGGTCAAATGGGCTTAAGCATTTTTCCTTTTAAAGAAAATAAAGGTTTAAGCATTTTAACTCAAAATATGCATTTTATTACAAGTGTTCCAAAAATATAAATTTTCAAAAGAAGCTTACAAAACAAAAAGTTTTCAAGTTTCTCTACGTTGTTAAAATTAATTGATAACTTTTGTAAGTGTACTAAAAAAAACTCATCTTTACCTTTTTTTTTTTTTTTTCTTCTTCTTCTTCTTCAGTACAACTCTTGTAAGTTGCTGTTAAAATTAATTTGATAACTTTTTTTTTTTTCAGCATTTCTTGATAATGTTAAAAAAAATTTCAGTACAATTTTTCATTAACTGATTTCTTATATTTCTCTTCTCCTTTCTCTACTTCTATTCATATAATTTTGAGTTTAATTTCAACTAGGATTACATGAAAATAGATATTTCTTTTCTAAAAAAGTGCAACATGAAGACTTTCTAAGTGGTCACTCAACTTAATACTACCCTCGCTCAAACACACTTAGCTACGGAGTTCTAATGAGACATGGTGCATTAATGCAAGTATGATTGCAAGAACATGTTTGAGACTAATTTTAAAATAGTTGCAATTACTTTGATACATTTTTAATAATTCAAAATAGATTGATTTTGGTGTTAAAGAAAATTTTGTTTTTAAAATGTAAATTAACTTAAACATTAAATTAATTTTGAATAATTAAAGAAACGTTGAAAAGTAATTTAAACAAAACCAACCTAACTAACAATATTAAATTAATTCACAAGTAGAAATTTAGGATTTCAATAGATATAATTATTCATTTAGACAAAGAAGTCTAGTTATAATTGATTCAAGTGAGGGGCATTCTTTTTCCAAAATATTAATAATAAAATTATCGAGAGTGTGACATAGAAAGAGGAAATTAGTGGCTGGATCAATCAATCCACTGATTTATTAAATTCTTTTTTCCTTCCGACAAAATAAATTATTGTTTTCTAAATCCTAAATGAAAAGTAATACTTTATAAATTATGATCCCGCTAAACAAGGAAGACACCGAGAGAGAGAGACGCGTCTGGTCATTATAAAAATTCTATTCTATTCTTTTATTTATTTATTTATTATTTATTATTTTTTTTTTTATGGGACGTGTTTCAAAAGAAAAATACAAATAAAGAATGCGTTGTTTTTTTTTTTTAATCTACTTATTTGTTTCTTCTTGAGTGATAAAGTGAACGACCATAATGCCCATATTTTAAATAAGATAGTGACAAATTTTCTTACCGAGTACTTTATCTATTAATAATATATTTAATTTATGCAATTTGTTACTTATTTGATCACTTACACCATATATTTTTGGTTAAAATAAATAAATAACAACAGCTGTCTGTGGGCTCCTTCGACTTATATAATGTAGTTTCCTTCAGGCTTCTTGTTAAAAGTACGCAATCATTATGCTCATAATATAGTTGTTTCAGATTGCAATTGAATGGAGTTGTGAGCCAAATGTAGCATCAAATATATCTAATTATTGCTGCCTTTCATTCAAAATACTGTTCTGAAATTTATGGCTGCGCAGAGAAATTATTTGTTAAAAAAAAATAAAAAATAAAAAAAACGAAGACTTGTTGAATATATGACAATGGATGCACAAATTAGAATCAAAAGTATTGGCGAAGAAGTGACATTATTTTACATGGCCATGAATTTTGAGTACGATTTTTGAGAGTTGGAAGTCGTCTTTCTAAGAAGAGTTGAGAAAATTTGTCTGGCCTTCTCATTAAATATGTACCATTTCTTATCATATAACTCTCTACATGAAGATGATTCTATGATTGGTTTATCTTCAAAATTTCAACAACCTTTTAACAATCTACACATGATCATTATGGACAATACAATTGTACAAATATGGTTAAACTATAACATATATTTTTGAATTTTGTCCTAGTTTCAAAAAATACCTTTAATTTATTGTTTTAAAAGTTGTACCATTATTATACTTTCTTGACTTCTCATAAATGTTTCAAAACTATCATTTATAATAAAAATTTCATTTATGATATCAACGAAAATTAAGATTTGAAATTAGTGAGACATGGCCAAATCATTCTAGGGTCGTTGCTACACTATTCTAACTCAAAATAGTTTTTGAAAGATAGAGCTTTAATTTGTACGGTGTGGAAAACAATTACTATAAACTTTCATTTATAGTAAAAATTCTACACTATTCTATAATTTTCATTAACAAAATTCTATTATAAGATGAACCACAAAATATATAATCTTTCAATGTAACACTGCTGACTGAAGAGATTAATATTTCAAATGATGACCATATGTAACCTGATCTCAATCATGAATGAGTTATGGTTTCCTGCCTATGAGGGGGTGTCCTTTGATTTGTATGGTGAGAGTGGCCTAGGTCGCCGACTTAATATGTCTACCATTTTGGGGACGAGACCAAGTGGGGAGTTGGGAACATAGTTTCACAAGATGAAATTCACTCATTCCCGCCTTAGGGAAAGTAGATAAGTTGTTCCCTTAAGTGTTGAGTCTGGGACTTGAACAATGGGGCTCCACCCTCTCACTGGCCAAATAGGGACCTAGTTTATGGTTGGATCATAAACAAATTGTTCACTAGAGGATCAGTGGTCTTTGAGGAGTAAGAAGTAATTACAGGGGTAAAATGATAATTTAACCCATCTGTAATTACGAACAACTTATGAAGAATTAGTTTACTTGGAATGGTTATATCCCTTGACACAAAAATATTCAATAGTGCAAAAAGTGCAACTATGGGTCTTTAGTGGAGTGACCCATAGTTAATGAATGTTGATATTAATGTAAAGAGTTTAATTAATTAATCTTAGATCATTGAAGCGTTTAATCTGTAGGTTCATTAGGTCCCTTGCTTTCACAACGGGTAAAACAAGGAAAATTATATTTGAAAGAGTTTGAAACGTTCAAATTTATTAAGAAAATTTATTGTATACGGCACAATTAATATAATGTATATAGATACATTATAGAGAAATTATCATAAATAGAAAAAAAAATGAAACTATTTACACAAATAGAAAATTTTTCTCAATGGACCACAAGTCCGCTACAACCAATGTGAAATTCCAAAAAAACCCACAACCGAAAAAAAACCCAAAAAATCGAGTCGATCCATACCTGATTTAATTACCTGCACGTTAAAGAAAAACGAAAAGAAAAAAGAAAGTGCGAAGGTTTTCGATCTTTTCATCTTCGTCGGCTTCTAAAAGGAAAATTGAGAGCGAGAATAAGAGAAAGAGCGAGAGACTGAGGGAGATAAGAGTGACTGTAAGCGAGAGCGAGAGCGAGACATAGATAGAAGTCTATCATCGTCTATCGTGATAGGCAGAGATAGAACTCCATTTTTGTCCATCACTGATAGACAGTGATAGACATACAAATAGACATAGATAGAAGTATATCACTGTCTATCGTGATAGATAAAGATAGAAATCCATCTCTGTTTATCAGTGTGATAGACAGAGATAGATTTCTATCATAGATAGGCATAAATAGAAGTCTATCACCGTTTATTGTGATTGACAAAAATAGAGTTCTATTTCTGTCCATCACTTATAGACAGTGATAGACTTCTATATATGTGTACCAATCATGTAAGAAGACAAAAAGTTCACATGAAAAAGATTATAATAAGACAGGTAGACATGGATAGAAGTATATTACTGTCTGAGTTTTGCTCTTATCGCTCTCTCTCGCTCTCACTTCCTTAGACTCACAATCACTCTTATCTCTTTCGCTCTCTCTCTCACTCTCGCTTTCGCTCTTGCTCTCTCTCGCCCTCGCTCACCGGAGTTGGTCGCGTCAAAATCAGGAAAAGTCACAAAGAGCTCCTTCCCTGTAAGTTCGAACTTACCAAAAATGCATGAAAAAACACAGAAAAAAGAATAGCAAAAAATAAAGAAAAAAGAATAAGACAAAATTCAGAAAGGAAAAAACGAAAAAGAAAAAGAAAAACGTTGCAAAAAAAGAAAATAGAAGAAGAATGCATTTAGGGTTAAAGTGGTAAATTTACACAATGATGACAAAAGCAGAAGACCAATTTTTATGTGTTTTTTAAAGTGAGGCCAAATTTCATTTGGGCCTCCATATTTAGGTCATCCGTACAAATTTCTCATCCCTTATAGATAGTGATAGATAATAATCTATCACTATCTATCAGGGATAGACTGTGATGGATAGTAGTCTATCATTCTCTATCACAATGATAAGCTAAAAAAACTATGCTTGGTATTCTATGTCTTTAAATCTTATCCATTGTGGAATAAAAAGGAGGATTGACATTGATAGATCTGTCTATCGCTGTCTAACCTATCTGGTCATATGTTCTCCTTCATATTTGTTAATTCATTTCTAGTTTAGGGATAGATAGTGATAGAAGTCTATCACTCTCTAACCTAATTATCAGTAAAAAAAAAAAAAAAAAAAACTCTGTGGTAGTCTTTCTTATTTTAAGTTTCATAATGTTAGATGTTAGATGTTCTTGTTTGCTTGTTATATTGTTAATGATAAATAGTAGGATAGACAGTGATATATAGTACTTTATCAGTGTCTATCATAGTGATAGTGTTTGTTTATCTTTTGTTTTATATTTGACATATCGTTGTAATATAATTTTTAACAAGTGGAATATAAGCTAATGATGAATGACCAGCAAAATAATATAAGGATAACCGTGTATCTATATTTAGATATACTAGAAATGGTAAAAAAAGAAATTAGATGAAAAAACTTCAGGTAGTTTTAGGAATGGTCTTTTTGACCACTTTTTTTATATTAAAATGTCCAAAGTATTCACCCAATTCCTAAACTACCTGATTAGAAAAGACAGATAGACTTACAGATAGACTTACAGAGCGAGAGAGTTGGTCGCATGGAAGTTTTGCTCTTATCGCTCTCTCTCACTCTCGATCTCAATCTCACTTCTTTTCCTCATTCACAATCACTCTTATCTCTCTCGCTCTCTCTGACGCTCTTGCTCTCTCACTCTCGCTCTCGCTCTCTCGCACTCTTTGTCTCTCTCGCTCTTAGTTTATTAGGTGAGATGAAGCAGACTTATTTCAATCAATGAAGATGTCAACGAAGCTGATGAAGATGTTGACGAAGCCGATGAAGATGCCGAGGATTGAAAGCCGATGAAGATGTCGAGGATGGCAATTATACAAGGAGGTAATCACGCGCGATCTTCAAATGGCGAGGGTAAGATTGGAATTTTAAAAAAATGCCGCAAAACTGCGCAGAATCTATTCTCACATTTTTTTTCTATTTCTGTAAATATTTTCAATATTTTCTATTTTTGAGAAGACTCCTACATTATATTATTAACTATATAATATGAGATTATTATTTTTTTAATGAGATTCATATTAAAACTATAAGGTAAAATAAATGTGAAGGAGATTCATATTAAAACTATAAGTTATGAGAGAGAAATATATGATATTTAATTAAAATAAACAAATAAGTTTGATAATTTATTTATTTATTATTTGATTTGTTTTGAATTAAAATTGATTTAATTTAAAATTAAATTAAATTAAATTAATAATAAAATAATAAAATAACTCTATTTGCAATTGCAAGGGACTGGTGAGTGGGTAACTCCCCTCATATATTTGTTTTGTAGAAGTGTTTACACTGTGGATTCATAGAATATACAAAGAAAAAAAAAAAAAAAAGATCTCTTCGCTCACGCTCTCTCTCAAATCTCTAAAAAAGGACGGAGGAAAAACTACCTGCTTTCTTCCTTCCTTGGATCCTTTCCACCTTTCCTTGCCAGGAGATATAGTGGGGAAGCCCTTTTTGGTGGTATCCAACTTGATCGTGATTTACTGGGAGTAGCAAGACGTGATAATTAAGACTTTTAGAAAATCGAATAATGGTCTTCCAAAGCTGGATTTTCTCAACATTAATTGTATACTTAATCTGTTTTTCATTTTAATTATTTACAATAATTTCTCCCAATTCAAAAGCAAAAACAAAAGTAATAAAACCTTTTCACTGTGGGATTCAATCCTTACCAATGGAATATCTAAACTAAACTAGGTTTTGCTTTTTTTTTTTTTAACAAGATGCAGGTCATAGGCTCAAATTCTCCCCCCTGTTTGTTAGTACTAAAACAACCAAATTATTGTCTTCTTTCTTTCTTTAAGCATAGATCTCAATTGTCAACACATGATAGTTGTTCTAGTGGGCAATAACTACATCCTCAAACACACTTTTATCAATTTAAAACATAAAAATCTAATATAATTGATATCATTTCCTTAGATGAAAATGCTTAAGAAACTTACATTGAATAATTATTAATACTAATTAATCAAATCAGCTAAAATTTTATTAATACTGTTTATGGATTTTTGTGTTAAAAAATAAAATTAAGTCTGTGTAAGCCTAACTAATATATAGCCAGCTATAACTTTTTAAATAGAATTTTCAGGGAAAAAGAAAGGATATTAAAACAAAGAATATTTTTATATAGCATGTATTTGACTTTACTAGCCGAATTTCACAAATTTATAATTAATTTTCGTCAAATCTTTATTTTTTATAATAATTATTATTGGTCATTTGGTGACCTAACAGCAAGGGAAAGCGAGAGAGAGAGAGAGTTTCGAATGTTCTACAAGTCGCTTGGGATATTTCCAACATCACAAAACGATTTGACCTTTCTCCTCCAAAACTTCAAATTTCAACGATTTAATACACAATATTTCAAATCAAAGTTCGGCTTGTTTTATTGACATGCATGAACATTTGGAATTTTTTTCCTTCTTCTTTCAACGTAACATTTCCAATCAGATGCATCATATACAGTAATGTTAGAGATAGCTTAAGATCATTGAGAGGGAGTTTCACACTTAGGGGGACTTGAGTGATATATTTAAATTGTTAAGATATTCGGGTGTCATTCTATTTGTCGTTTCATACACAAATAAAAACAACGTTGTAATTGCTTGACATTTTTATTAGTGAATTTATCTTTCTTAGTCACATTGCTCCCCACACATGGGTGGTACTTAATTGAACTGGGTTACCAAACTCTATATTCTCTATCATTTTGTCTTTTGTGTCTAATTTCAAAATTCTGTGGTATACTGTAACATTGTGCATAACAAAATATGTTGTGTGGTATGTAACATTTACTTTTCAAAGTGTTTGCAGTTTTCATACCACTTCTAATATGTTAGACGTGACTAATTTAAACATACCATTTAATCACTTAAAAAGTTAATAATTCTTTAACAAAAGTTGTTAATGTACTAGTATCTTCAACTTTTACAACATAAACCTAACTCAGTAGTATAATTGTGACATATACTTCCTCTCTTTAAGTTAAAAGTTCAAAATTTCAAATTTCCATATTTGTTTGATATTCTGTGTTTTAATTAAAATAAATCATCAACAACGTGAAAATTTATTCAACGAGATCACCACATACTACAGTTGGCTCATAATAATCATTGAACGATGTATATTATTCCAAAATTTGCATGCTCTCAAATAATCACTTACAAGTTGATGATCACGATACTTTTACAATTTTTCTCTCATATATCAAACAATGTCAATTACATTATGTGGCGACCTCCTCAAATAATTTATTGTGAAACCTCTTTCATTCAATAATTTTTCACAAATGATAATGTGATCAATGACTTTTCCACAAAATAGGTATAAGGATGTGTCATCGTGTAATTGGTTAAGTTTTGATGTAGAAGGGAGTGGGAACATACAGTACACGACCCTAAAAAGGAAGAAACATGCTCTAATCACTAATCAGAGATGTTTAATTATTAAAATACAATACACAAAAGTGTGTGTATATATAAATATCGTATGCATGTCCCAGTAGATTCTGAGGATCAGTGAACTAAAGAAAAAACAGCTCAACTAAAGCTTATTACAGGGACACCCTCAATATTTTTTCTATTATTATATATATCCATATTGATTCTATGCAAAAACAGACAAGAAGAAAATCCTTTGTCCTCTATATATATTAACACTTTCTCTGCTCCATTCTCTTTTTATAAATATAAAATAAAATAATCTGATGGCTTTTTCATCAGGCACATGAATTTTTCCCCTCATTAATACTATTATAACCCCCCCCCCCCCCCCCCCCCCCCCCCCCC
>QLSR01001487.1:1656978-1671081 GCA_031780015.1 Citrullus colocynthis
CCCCCCCCCCCCCCCACCCCACCTCTCTCTCTCATAATTTCTATACTTTGAAGGCTCCTTTGGAACGAAAAGGCCATGGGAAGAGCTCCTTGCTGTGACAAAGCAAACGTGAAGAAGGGTCCGTGGTCGCCCGAGGAAGACGCGAAACTTAAATCCTATATCGAGCAGCACGGTACAGGTGGAAACTGGATTGCGCTGCCCCAAAAAATCGGTAACTGAAATATTATCATAATTCATCAGCTTAAGTTTTTACTTTCATTTTTTTCTTCGAGTTTAGTTTGAATAAGAAATCGAAGTCGATTAGGTCTTAAGCGATGTGGGAAAAGCTGCCGACTCCGGTGGTTGAATTACCTTCGTCCCAATATTAAGCATGGGGATTTCTCCGAAGAAGAAGATAGAATAATTTGCAGCCTTTATGTTAGCATTGGAAGCAGGTAAAAAAAAATATATATATATAATTTAATTAGAGTTATTTTGAATTTAATTAATTACAGATTTCATTAGTACTAAAATTAAAATTAAATCAAAACATGGACATAGGTGGTCGATTATTGCAGCTCAATTGCCTGGGCGAACAGATAATGATATAAAGAATTATTGGAACACGAGATTGAAGAAGAAATTATTTGGCAAACACCACGAGAAGCAACAACAACAACAATTGGTGAGAAGAGGAAGAAAAATCAAATCCGAAATAGGAAATTCCATGGCTATTGTTTTTGATAATCAAGTTATTAATAATAATAACAATAACCAATCATCTTTCTTGCCGGAGTTATCACCGGCGGCGCCGCCGTATGTGAATTACCAACCGCTTCAATTTCCTTCAAATTCACAACAACTTTTCGGCCACACCGACGGCGTTAATCATGAGCTGAGTAGAACCGACACTATCCAGTTTGGGCTGGATGGGGCTTCGAATCAGCCAATAACGAGCTGCCACGTAGGTGAATTGGAGAAGGTTGTTTACAGCAATACGCCGTCGTTTGACGATGGGCTGCAGTTTTCAAGTGATAACAATGGGTTGAATTTGATCAACGATTTGGACTGGGGGGAAATGAGTTCTTTGATTTCTGCTCCTTTATATCCTTCTACGGTAATTTGATGATTAGTTTGTCTTAATATGAGATTATCTAAATTATCTCAGTGTGTACATCATGATTATAACTCAATAGGTCAGGATTCTTGTAGAAGTAAAACCCCAAGAAGTTCTAGACCTTTTTTTTTTTCTTTTCTAATTACTATTATTACAATATAGTTGAGATTTGATATGCTTTGTTTTATGATCTTTATCTCTCATTTCATTAGCCATATATAAATTGTGGAAATTTTTGTCCACCAATTACGGAACATGTATTATTTTAATCTTTTTTTATGCTAATTACTTCTTTTAGAATGGTGTTTTCTATTTTCATTGGAAGAAAAAATTGAGATACCTTATTAGCAAAGCTTAGCTAATGGGTTGCCAGATGGAAATGAATTTATGCAGAAAAAGCAATGGCTATATCACTTTGGGGCAAGGCAATATGTCTGTGGGTGATATTGTAATTATAAGCAGAAATTTCTGGTAGTTTTCAGTTCTCTAAGTGGGAATGTTTTTCTTTTTTGAAATAAAATTGTTCCAATATATTAATATTTAACAGATATTGCTTTCCCTTTTTATTCATATTGATAAAATTGCCTCTTTTTTTATGATGCACTTTGTTAAAAGAAGAAATTATTGAAGAAATATCTAATTAAAAAGATTAACTTTTAATTTAATGCTTATTTTCTTCCTTAATTAACTTTTTATATTCTCACTCTTTTCATTAAAAATTATCTTTTTTTTTTTTTTTTAATAAAAAAAATTATCTATTTGATCATTTTACCCATAATGTTATTATAATCGCTGTTGTTAATTTGTTTTAATACAATCTTCATCATAATCTTTCTAGTTTATGGAGTTGGAAATTGAGTGTATTTTAGAATACTTTAGGCACAAAGAAAACATATATTGTGTTATTTCAAATTGTGATAATTTTGAAAATTTTATGGTCTCCTAACCTACATGGAGAGGAAACGTTTCTATTACTCAAATCTATGATATATCATCTTTTTTTTTTAATAAGAGACACAAAAGAAAATTAGTAAATGCACCTGAACATCAACTAGGTTGACACATTCAAACATTTTTATTACGTCCCGAATCTATGAAACGTCATTAATTCAAATCTATTGATTATTTTAGTTGAAGCTCAGTAATTTGCTGGCTATAAATACATTCAACTAAATTAATATCAACTTTAACATAGCAGAACAATAGTCTATATGCTTTCAGTTTTCTAAATATTATACAAGATATATGGTGGAGAAGAATGGTTTATGATCACACATTTGATTATATTTTAATCAAACTGATGATTAATTTTATGCAATTATCCATTATAATGAACTAAAAACTTTGACATATTCCCCCCTCTTTTTTTCTTGTGTTTCAACTCCATGGTTACAAGTATTATTTGTATTCCCTTCTCTTGATTCGAACATAGCTTCATCATGTTGAATTAACATTAACAATTTCTAAAACGAGAGTTTAGGAAGTGTTATCGGACTTTATAATTCTTGTTCTTCAAATTTTCTATGTTGATTTCAAACTTTTTTTTTCTTCAAGAAAATATTTAAAGAAGGATTCTAATGCAACGGGTTTAGATGTTAGGCAAATCCGTGGCCCAACAAAGAAATTCAACTAATGAAAGAGAGAAACCCTCACAATGTTCTATATTTAAATGAATATTAAAAAACTTCTTATTACAAACCCTAAAGTCAGCATTACAAGAAAATAAGAAAATTGACTAATTCATTCTAAAACAATAATTAAATACTAGTTAATCTAAATTAATAACTAAACTAAATATTAACTAAAATTAACGCTCATAAAACAAACCATAAAGTTTTCTAAAATCAACCAGTAAATTATTACACAAAATACAGCCAATAAAATAGATAAAACTTAGTCACAGTAACACCAAATCAACCTAAAAATCATACTGTCCAGATCCAATAAACAAATTATTTACAACCACAAACCCTAATACTAAAATTAAAAATTGACGTTTTTATTTATAGTGACAAAAAAAACATTCATGATTATTTATTTCTCTCCAAAAATAACTTATCTAATTGTGACGGAATTAATTGGATTACAATAAAATTAAAATGGTACGTGATCAAACACTAGAGACCACTTTATAGCTAGTTCAGTAGAACAATATTTGAGAGCATTATGGGTTGTTATTTTTTATTATCCATTTCAATTATGCAATTATACAATAAAACAAAGATTAAAAATATTTTTCTTAAAAAAAAAAAAAAGAAGAAAAAAATTTAACTACGTAATAACTATATAATACAAAGATAGATGCAGTCGTGTTTTTAGTAAACCCATATGAAGTGTCCTCCCCAATATCCTTGATACAAGTCATGTCATTCACAGCGCAAATAGTTCATAATACAGTTGTCTTCTCTTTTACCTTATCCAAAATATAATGTGTTCAATATTTATAAATTTTGACTATGCTTGTATTCGGTAGGCTTAACTGTCCTGGTTTGTTAGAATTGGTTGACATTTTGATCTTCAAAATCTTTGCAGCTACTTTTTGCCAATCATTCAAAACGCTGGCCCATCCAGAAAACCAACTCATGAATTTTTTTTTTTTTTTTTTTTTTTTTGGTTTATCTTTTTAAACTTATGATCTAGAAAGTCATCTTTTAATTACTTGTTTCTTACAATTTTGTTGAGATGAATTTTGTATGTTATACCTTCCAAATTAAACCTGAACTAAATCTTGAAATTTTCATGCATAATACATAAAGAGAATTATTAGAAAAAAATAAGGTAAAAATATCATTTTAGTCCCTCCAATTTTGAGGTTGATTCAATTTGGATGTCCACAATTTTCATAAAATTAGTTTTTATCAAAATTGGCTAAATAACAATAAAGAAAAAATTTAAAATTTGAGAGCGAAAATGGTAATAAATAAGTATTTTTTATTGTCTTTTGAAAGAAGAAAAAAAAAAAAAAAAAAAAATGATGCCATGGTTGAAGTTTTGTTTTTTTAAAAAATTTAGTGGTGTATAAGGGTCAGTTTTTTAGTAAAAAAAAAAAAAAAAAAAAAAAAAAAATGATGCCATGGTTGAAGTTTTGTCTTTCTTGGATGGGGAGTGATGAGTGCATACTCTCCTCTCTTTTTATAGACATAGAAGAATAAAAAATCAATTAAAACAAATACTACATGACACGTTTTTATTGGAAGCAGTCGGGCTGGAAGAAAAAAGAGCATATCCTGGAGGTCATTGTTTTGCGCAAATATGGAAGTGACGGTGAGACGATGAAGGGAAGTCCATCCTAAAATTCACAAACACAGAGATCCAAGTGGTGATTAAATAATTTAATTATATATGGGGCAAAGGCTGTTCTGTTGTAAAAGAAAGAGAATATCCCGTACGTAGAACAAGCACATCAGCAAAACGCTCAAACAAGAAACGTCCAACCCCTTCAACTTCAAATTAACATCACAAATATTTATATTTCTTCAACTAATTTATTCATTACATGCTGATCTCTTTCAACTTGCCCTTTTAATTAATGGCAACACCCAAACACCCATCCCATATATATTCCCTTCACTCACAAAATTCAAAAACAGAATATGCGTATTTCTACTGTTTCCAAGACGAGGATAAATTCTCTATTTAAATAATTAGTGGTTAAATATAATCATTTGTCAGTATTATTATAACTTATCTATTATTTGGCTTTTATTTCTCTTTTACCCTAGTTTACTTATTTGACTCTACAAGGTGATGATGGGACATGCATGCTTGAAATTTATAAATCTTGCCTTTTGATTCATTCAATTTTTTTGTTGTGCAAAATTGTACAAATTTGACTCTACAGGCTGATGATGGGACATGGCTTTAAATATAGATAATCAATTTTGTTATGAGAGAGTGAAGGGAGGTTTTAAGATATGCAAAGAAAGATGATGAAGTTTAGCAACAAAGGCAAAATTTTTAACTAGTTCAATAAAAAAAAAAAAATGGTAGTGCTTGTACAAGTCTACAACACATTTTCTAGATATATGGGTGTGACAATAGTCTACAAATACTGTTAATAAAGATAGAATCCGTAAACCATAAATTCACATACAAAAAATTATATGAGCTCAAATGATCTTGAGGTTCTCGTCCTTTTCTTTTACTTCGTCTAAGTTCCTCTTCCTTAGTTAACTCAACGATGGATTCATGTTGAGTTTCACTCGTTATAGTATCTCGATAACGCTTTTGTGACCTTGCTTCACATGTAGAAAAATATTTTCAAGGAAAATGACATTCCTTGATTCAATGATTGTGTTAACATGTATATCTAAAATATCTGATTTATAGACTAAGAATTGATATGCACAAGTATTGATAGCATAACCAATGAATATATCATCAATAGTTTTCGGTCCTACTTTAACCAATTTTGGTCTAGGTACTGCAACATTTGTTAGGCACCCCATCACTTTTAAGTATTTGTATGAATGTTTTTGTCCTTTCCATTCTTCATATAGTATGTTTTGTGACTTTTTATGAGGTATTCTATTTAATAGATAGTTTGCCGTTAAATAAAACTTCTCCCCATAGGTTTTGGGGTAAACCTAAACTTACAAGCATTGCATTCATCATTTCTTTAAGTGTCCGATTTTTACGTTCAGCAACTCCATTTGATTGAGGGGAATAAAGAGCAGTAGTTTGGTGAATAATGTCATGTTGCTCACAAAATTGTTCAAAAGGAGGACCATATTCACCGCCTTTATTGCTTCTTATTACTTTAATCCTCGTTCTCAGTTGATTCTCAACCTCATTTTTATAAAGCTTAAACATTTCAATTGCCTCATCTTTGCTTCTTAGCAGATAAACATAGCAATATTTTGTGCAGTCATCTATAAACGTAATGAAATACCTTTTACCACCTCTAGTTTGCACAAATTTCAAGTGTCATTTTTTATTCCACACACACCTCACGTTTATGATTTGTATCAAAATCAAATATTGGAATCAAATTCATATTAATTAGCCTACACAAAGAATCGAAATTGACATGTCCTAATCTACCATGCCAAACAAATGACTCAACAATATAAGCAAAAGTAGATACTTTATTCGGACTAATACTTTTGGGTACAATAGTGAGTACGTTTGACTTAAACAAACTATCACTCAAATAAACCTTTCCAACATACATATCATTCTTGGAAAGTACAAACTTATCAAATACAAAGACCAACTTAAAGCCATTCTTGTTGAGTAATGAACCAGAAACTAAATTCTTTCGAATATCAGGAACATGAAGTACATTGGGAAGAGTGAGTTCCTTGCCATAAGTCATTTTAAGGACCACTTTGCCTTGTACTTCAACCTTTGAAGTAGAAGAGTTGCCCATGAATAATTGTTCTCTACCAGAAACTGGCACATACGATGTGAAAATATTTTTGTTGGCACAAATATGACGAGTAGCACCAATATCTACCCACCATTCCTTGGAATTGCCTACAATGTTGCATTCTGAAATGACTGCACAAAGGTCAATATCTGCAACACCATCCGATACTGCATCAACTTTTGTGATATGAGCTTGAGCATTTTTGTGCTGAAACTTCTTTGGCTTACAACAATCCTTAGATCGATGTCCCATTTTGTTTCAATTGAAGCATTTGCTATTGAACTTCCTTGTGGATCGTTGTCTATGACTTAAACCTTCAGCAGAAAAATGCTCAAGCTTCTTTGGCTTACAACAATCCTTAGATCGATGTCCCATTTTGTTTCAATTGAAGCATTTGCTATTGAACTTCCTTGTGGATCGTTGTCTATGACTTAAACCTTCACCAGAAAACTGCATTTTCTTGTTACTTTGTGATCTATTTTCCACAATATTGGCCTTAGGGTCTATAGCACCATCCACAGAACATTTTTCTGCTTTTCTGTTGTTCTCTTCAATTCTAAGGAGGACCACAAGTTCCTCAAATTTTATCTCATTGCATTTTTGTTTGAGATAATTTTTGAAATCTCTCCATGAGGGTGGCAATTTTTCAATTATTGCTGCTACCTGAAATGATTCATTCAAGGTCATATTCTTAGCATGTATATCATGAAGAATTACTTGGAGTTCTTGAACCTGACTGATCACTGTTTTCGAATCCACCATTTTGTAATCCAGAAATTTGCCAACAATAAATTTCTTTGCACCAGCAACTTCAGTTTCATACTTCTTCTCCAATGAAGTCCAAAGATTGTTCAATGTATTGTCCAATCCATTCAGAATGTAATTCTTGCAAAGATATTCTGCATGCTTCCATGCATCAACGACAAGTTGCTTTTCTTTGTCAGTTTCTCCCTTAGTCAAAACGGGAGCATCCTCTTCGAGAAATTTTGCCAAATTCAGAGTGGTGAGATAGGCAACATTTTTTGTTGCCAACGTTTGAAGTCAACACCACCAAATTTTTCAAGTTTCTCCCCATGAGCAACACCAAAAACAGGTACAGAATAAAGATTGTTTGAAGTCATATCGTTCTAAACAAAAGTTAACCAAAACAAATAAATTATTAAACAACTTACAAAAACCGAATCCAAAATACAAACAATATAATTGAGTGTAAAATAGAATTAATAAAATAAAGTTATGCTTACGCCAATTGCCAATTGGGAGTACAACAAAATCAACAAACAATAATAGATACCAATAACTTATGACAATTTTTTTTTTAAAAAAATTAAATTAGATGGAATATTTAACCTGTAAGATCATAACAAACTAATAATAATAAAAGAAAAACTAACTTGAAATACAAATACATCCAAGGAAATAAAACCAGTGCAAAAATCATACCGTTAAAAATACATAAGGAAAGCTATAAAATTAAAATGCACGATTCTAATTAAGTGTAATTAACAATAACAATATCATGATAACAAAAAAATAACACTTGGCGTGAGGGAAACAATTGAAATGCAGTCGCAATTGAAATTCTACTGACAAAATAACAATGGGAGAGAATATATATATAACAAAATGGATTCTGTTTGCAATTGTGATAACAAACTAAAAAAAAATAACAATTGAAAACAAAAAAAATTGGATTCTAAACAGAATTAAAATGCAATCACAATATCACAGTATATGAAATTCTACTAGAACTTGGCCAATGAAAGAAATCACAGACCATGAATTAGAATTAAAATTTATCTTAAGATTGTTAATAAAGGTAGAACACGTAAACCATAAATTCATATACAAAAAATTATCTGAGCCCATCGAATTCACGTTGTCTCCTTAAGACAAATTTACTCACTCTAGTGCTTGAGTTTGAGAGTAATTGTCTCCTAGGATAAAACAGATTACCTTTCTTCTGGAGGTAGCACCCCCTCCACAAGATCAACGAACCACACTTTAAGAATATACCGAACTTGAACGAATTTGAAATAGAGAAGATTTTTAATGAAGACAAATGGCTAAAACAAAAAATGTACTAGACCATATTGAAGAAAGGTCATATTTATAGACTAATTCGTGGTTATTCAAATAGTCGTGTCCTTTCTTTAAGTTGGTTATTTAATGAAAAAAGGTATCCCTTGATGAAAGAATGCAACCTTATGATAACCCAAGGGTGCAACTCTCATTGAAGAGTTACATACCATTTATTTCGACAAATACTGTTAAGTTACCTATTCAATTGGCATGATAAGAAGTGTAGAAAATGCACTCCCACTAAAGTAATGGACATCCAAGCTTAACATTCGCATCATATATATTCTAACACATCAGCTAACGGCTAACTACACCATTTTTTCATGAATTTTAAAAATTAGAAGAGACAACTTCAAAAGTCATATACGTACCAATTGTTGTGAGTAAAACTAAACCTACCAAAATGCAGAATAGTAAGCAAATAGAGTTATGAATTGGCCTAGTGGTAATGAGAATATCTTAAAAAGGCCAAAAAGCTAATAGGTCAATTCATGGTGATTTTAGTATTGGCCAAGGGATCAATCCATGGTGGAATTAGTAATACTAAAACAAGTCTAACTCGACTATTATAAATATATGTTAATGATTATGAAATTTATGATTTGAATTTTCTGTACTATGAAAACAAACAAACAAAAGAATTATGGAGTTTTTGTTCGTTAAAATAGGAGCGTGACAAACTCTAATATTGAGTTGGGTTTGGTTTCCAACATTATGGGCCCTACGTAATTGGGCCGAACCACTAGTATTTGAAATGCAGCCGTATGTTTTGCGAGTCCAACTAAAACAAAAAATTAAAAAACAATAGAAAATAGATGATAAAAATTGAGTTAAATTATAAATTTGGTCCATCACGTCTTAAAATTACAAAATTATAAATTTAGTCATTTAATTTTAAAACTTTTAATACAAAATCAAAAACTTTAAGATTCATTAAATATAAAATTCAAACACACATCTAATATATCAATTAATTCATAAAATTTATTAATTCGTTTAAAATCTATTAAAATATATAAATTTATTAGACCCAAAATTAGAAGCTGAGTGATAATTTTTAAAATTATAAAATTAAAGTCGAAAAAGGAAGAGAGAAAAAAGAGGAAAGGAAAAGAAAAGCAACGAGGCTGCTGGTTAGGAACCCAATCGGAGAACCCCACCCAACCCTACATAGATAGAGAGGAAGGGAGAGATTAATGAAGAGAAGGCGAAGACGATAACGGCTAACGGCGAAATCTGGGACATCAAATGGCGCTGCCGGCGTCAATTTCGCTTCCCTCCTTATCCCCCACGTCCAAGGTAAAAACTTGTTTATCGCTTCGCTTGATTTGAGATGAATTACCAAATGAAATGATTGAGCTTCATAATTTACTTAGCTTTTTAGGTGTACTCGCCTTAAATTTCTTTTACCTATTTCTTCAATCTGTTACAAGAGTACTTCAGGATTCAAAGAACTCAATTGCGTGCAAACTTCTTCATTTCTTCTTCTAGAATTATTGGTAATTTTTATAACCGTATTGCTTGTAGTCTAATTATAATTGAATGCTCGAGTAAGAGCTTTGTATCCTTTGTTACGCTTGGGACTTAATGAATAATAGTTTCCTTAAGGAAATGGACTGATTCCCCTCTAAACTTTTCAAGGTAAAATGTTGATGAGATTCTGAAGAATAAGAAATGGGAATTACTGGTGAGTTGAGGTAATTAGGTTAGGTTGTTTAAGTTACGTAATTAGAATAATGTAGATCGTTGGTTTATTTTGATTTAGTTCATTAATTTAGTAGAGTTGTTAATTAGTCAAATAGTTTCTTGGGATTTTTCTTGTTGGGGTGTCACAGTTGGGTGACTATAATTCATCAGCTTAAGTTTTTGTGTTGGTGATTTAGTATTGTATTAGAGCTTGTTTTCAAACTCTGCAATGTCATGGATTTTCACTTAGTGAGGAAGAGTGTTGAATGCAATTTTGAATGTTTTGCTTGCTTTGAGATGGATTTCCCCCGCTTGTTTTATGACCCTTGATCCAATATAGGCTTGAGATTGTGTATTTTCCTGTTTCTGCAGATTATACCATTCAAGGAGAAAGCATCTTTTAATAGCTGCTTGCTGCTGCATGGTAGTCGGCAAGCTACCCTTGCATCTTCAATGAAAGTAAAAATGGCACGGTTTATGGATTCTAATTCCATACCTACAGAAATTGAAAATTTGAAAGAGAAGATGCAGGAGGTCGTACCTGAACCCGTTAAAATTTTTCCATGGAAGGAAGCAGAGAAGATACTGGTGGAGAGACTGCTTTTTATGGGGAAGGAGACATTGAAGTGGTCTCTTCTCTTGTTCTTTGCTCTTAGCTCCTTTTCAGATTTTGTAGCATCCACAGTTAGAAATCAGGAGTTACTGATTCCTATTGGCCTCTTTATTGGTGTCTTATTGACTGACCTTCTAAAAGAGATATCTCAAGAAGTGTTTGGCAACTCTGAGGTGCATTTTGCTTTTAAATTGTTTACTTTATTCCATGCTGCAAGTAACAAAACATCAACCATTCTACAGGAATCAAGCTTCAAGAAACAACTTTATGGTCTCGGTTCCTTCTTCGTTCTCGTAAAGCTAATTGCTTATGGCTTCGCTATTCAAGCACAGACGTTTCCTTTGCATGTTGCAAATGGTGGGTTAATGCAGGTTTTGTGGCTGTGGAGAAATTTGTCAAGAGATAGAAATAGACCGAATGAACAAAGCCCGTTTGTAGGTCAAGGTACGTCTTAAACGTGGATGAATAAGATTGTTTCAAATGTTGATATTCGCTTCCATGAAGAATTTGGTTGTCATGTAAGGATGGGAGAACACAATATTATGAGATGCATGGGAACCTTGGTTATCATTCGAGACACATTGGTGAGCCCCAAACATGTATGACTAAGTTTTCTTTTCCTACTTCAGCAACGTATGCTGTATGGGGTGGAGGGATTTGAACTCCTGATCTTTTGATTGAGGATATATTCTTAGATTAATTGAACTATTCTTGGGTTTGCTTGTATGAGTAGGTTATATCTATCAAAACTTTTGGTGTAAGAGGTAATGCTAGCTGGCTTCATAATTTGCGTAGTCTTCCTTTCGCCCTGCATCTTTTTGGTCAACTTTGGTCCTATATTGTGATTCTGTCACAAATCTTCATCCTCTTGCAGAGTTGCATTTGAGTTTCTACGATTTTACTTGAATAGGATTTATTTGATAGATTGGTACAACTGTGTCCTTGAGTTTTAAAGTTGTATTCTACAGCGATTCAATTAGTAAAAGAATAACAGGACAAGCAATTTGGGATTTCTTTTTTCCTTTTTCTATTTTCTTTTTTCTTTTCAGAAAAATAAAATAATTTTGATATTTTTAAAAAATAAAAAAATTGTTGAAAAGAATTATAAATATAACAAAATTCTATCTGTGATAGACTAAGATAGATAACAGATATCAATCTATTATAGATAAAAAGTAAAATTTTGATATAGTTTGATATTATTTTTATTTATAACAATTTTTCACAAAGCATAAAGATGAGAAATTTATTACGGCTAAATTTGCTTTAAAGAATTAAAACAAATTTGTTATTATATGTAATTTTTATTTTTAAGAAATTCTTGTGTAGTCAATTTTAAGAAATACGGAGAATTATGTTTCTAGTTCCAAGTTTTTTAGAATAGGTGCATTTGACCCTTGAGTTTTAAAAATTTACATTTTTAGTCTCCAAATTTTTAAAAATAGATTTAAAAGGTCTTTGAAGTATTTTGTTTTATTTTTTTATATAATTTTATGAAATCTTGATTCACAAAAATAAGTTTTAAAAATAATTTTAGAAAGAAAAGATAACTTTTTAAAAAAAATTTGGGCAAATTGCAAAAACTACCTTTGAAGTATAGTGGTAGTTGCAATTATATCTTCAAACTTTCAATTGTAAAAATTGGGCCCCTTAACATATTCAAGTGTTAAAATTGAATATTCAAACTTACAATAATTGTAGAAATTGAATCTACAAATGATAAAATTAGATCCATTGGTTTGGCTTGATTTTTTAGTATAAAATTAGACATATTGATTATTATTTGGAGAAAACCAAAACGTATTGATTCGGATGAGATTTAGATTGAAAAAATCAGTCAAAATTAAACTGAACGGAATAAATTCTAACATCAAGTATCTTTAGAAAAAAGACAAATTATTATACGTGTATGCTTTTTTTATTTTAGAAAGTGCGAAAAACAAAGGTCTTATTTTAATAAAAAAAAAAACTCAATTTTAATTTTAAATTCAGAAAAAAGGACCGATAGAAACTAAAATTGAAAATTAAAAAAATGAAAATTTGAGAGAAAAAAATGAAAATGTCAAAAATAGAGAACCAAATAGATAATAATCTTAATCAAATAAAGACCAATCCATTGATTTTGTTCTTTATTAAACATCGATTTAGATCTCTTTCTTATAAAACAATTTAGTTCGGTTTGGTTCTCGATTCTTTAAACCGACATATCGTAAAGTAAACCACCATATATTAATGAATCACCTTTCCCCAACGCGACACATTCTTTTCTCTTCAGTTTTTCTAATTTGCCACGTATGAGAATTTCTATTTGGAAGCTTCCATGTAAGCGAGCATACATGATCCCCACCAACTACCTGGCTCGTTATCGTTTCTAAGATAGCAAAACTTTGGTGTAGGCTCTGCTGCACCTAACCTTGCAGCCTGGCCACGTGGTACCACATGTCTTTTTTGTTATTAATTTGAAATTATCGTTCCTACATTTCATCTTCCTCTTTTCTTTTTTTTATGTTGCTTTCTTTTTAGCTGCCATCTTAGGTGAATTTGGACCTAACGAGATAGGCTAAAAATTAGAAAAAATAAGGAAGATAAATACAATATGAAGCGGATTTCTCTAATCAAATTTAGTTCTAACTTATTAAAATTAGGAGAGATCCATCTCATTCATACCTTAAGAGGAAAAAGTAAAACTCTATCTCACTTTTTCTATAAATATATCATTATACTTCAAAAGTTCAGTAAAAAATTTAAATTTTGATGGTGGAGAAGAATATGGGTTAAAGTGGAGAAAAAAAAAATCAAAGAAAACCAGATACTTAAAGAAAGAGATGAACAAATGCCCAGTAAAGATTTCAAAATTTGAAGGTGGAGAAGAAGTAGGGAAAAAATCAAACAAAAACAGAAAAAGAAATGAACAAAATTTTAAATTTGATTGTGAAGAAGAGTGACTACAGTGGAGAAAAAAACTCAAAGAAAAACAATAAAGAAAAGATTTGAACGAATTGAAAAAAAGATGAACGAATAGTAAAGAAAAAAAGGAAAAAAAGAAAAAAAAAAAATATATATATATATATATATATATATATATATTTTGGTTCTTAAATTTTGGAGAACAGTCCCTCATATTTAAAATTGGTGAATTTAACCATTGAGTTCTGTAGAATAGATTTAAAAAGTCCTTACCCAATGAATTCAGACGATAGGCGAATATGGCATATAGTTGGAAAAAACTATTTTTTTTTTTTTTTTTTTTTTTTT
>QLSR01001487.1:1671157-1728418 GCA_031780015.1 Citrullus colocynthis
TTTTTTTTTTTTTTTTTTATATTCTCCTATCTCTTTTCTCTCCTCCCTCCCAGTCCTCTATCTTTCTCTTCATTCTCTTCTCTCACTCATTCTCTCTCTTCCATATCCATTACACGAACCCTCTTCTTCCTCCACAATCTCACTATCTCCACCACCGTTACCACTACAAACATTTAAGAAAAGTTGTCATGTACAAACTGGTAAGTTTAATAGTGGGTAAAAAATGGGAAAAAAAAAAAAAAATCAAACTCATTCTTTATGATTTTAAAAACACATGATGATTAGTTTAGAAATTGAACCAATAATTTAGGAAAATCCAAACAATAATTAAGAAATTGTCATTGTTTCCTAGTGCACATTGGTTCCATGTTTTCAAAGGCTGAGAAACTCATTCTGTATCGAGTGAATAAAGAAACCCCAATTTGCAAGTGTATGATATAATAATGAAGCCCTTATAGAAAGCTCTTGCTATCTCTTATTGTTGTGATGTACTGTTTGTAGAAAGCTGTTGTAGTTGATATCTAGAGTATATGCTGATGAAAGCTCTTGTAGAAATAGTTTTATAATGAATGGTTGCACTTGAGATCATTTGTGTCAAATAGACATGAGATGCTTGGTTACTTTCAATGGGGAAAAACTAATTCTAACGTTTAAAATTGATGATATTAATCATATAATTTAGATAGATATCAAACGATTATGAATTGGTCTAGTAGTAAAAAACCGGTCATAATCTCAATAAATGGTTAAGAGATTATATATTAATATCCTACAAGTTTTCTTAGTCAAGGTGTGCGTGGACTTTTTTACATTTTTACCATATTTGGGTCCACTATGCAACCATTTTAAGTTATAGGTTAGTTTTTTTTTTTATCCATAGATTTCCAAATATTACTCTTTTAGTCATTCAGTTTTGATTTTAATTTCAATTTAGTCCATAGATTTTAAAATGTTACAATTTTACCCTTAAATTTGAATTTAATTTCAATGTAATGCTTAAGTTTCAAGATTTTTACCTCAACTAAATACTTGTTTTTAGTCTTAAATTAGAAAATTATAATTATTTAAGTTTTACTATTTTTCTTCACTACTAAAATTAATTTTAAATTTTAATTCTTTAATTATTTTAAGTTAAATAATTGACATTGACACTATCTAATAAAAATTTAATGAAAAATTGAGGTTAGAAGTGAAAAGTTCAAAAAAATAAAAATAAAAATAAAAAATTCAACAGTTGGCGAGCAAGGATATTTTTTAGGAATCTAAGTCTGATCAATTTTCTATTTAATTCTATTCCTTCGGGATTTGCTTATCTGAACTGTTCCATAGGATTGGCATCACACCAGGTTCTGGATAACTAACATCACTCAACGCAACAGAAAGGAAAGAATAATTAGTGAGTCGATTTACATCTTCGGATTGGAACCAACACGGTTTGCCACAAAAGCCCCTGCCATTAAACACATTTGTTCTCACGTAACCCTTCTCCTTTCTTATGCCAGACGTGTTATCTCTTTCTTACGACGGGTGGAGCTCTGTAATAAGCTGCAACGGTCTTGGGGAAAAACATCTGCCTTACTCCTTCAGCCTTGATAATGGGAAAGATAATGGCCGATGCACCCTGCAATATGAATATGGTTATTAACCAATCCTTGATTTTCCCCCATCCTTGGTTCTAATTCTAATTATATTTTTACATCTTAATTGCATAATTTCCCCAACTCTGGTTCTTCAAAATTTATTAGGTAATCTTCAAATTTTAACAAGCTTCTTTAATCTAAGTAGGATTGAAGAACTATAATTAAAAATTGTTCAATTTGACCCCTCATAACCTAATATGTAGCAGATATTCCACCCTTTTTAAATTTCTAGCTCGTGATGGGTGCTAATATTTACTTTAGAAATTTTGATAGCTATTTAAAAGAAAACCTACGTTTCTATAGAATTCTGCTTGATTGATTTGCTCCATTTTTCAAAAGGAAAATTTATTAGTCATTTCAACAAAAGCTCATGAAAATCTCCTAACAGATCGTATAGTAACAAGTTCCCAGAAGAAAAATGACAATAATTGTAATGATCTCTCTCCCAAAACGATCCCAAGCATTCCCCACTAGACTAAGTTAATTCAACACTTCTAGATAAAAGAATTGATAATAATATTGATTAGCAAAATTAAAACCTACTAGATTGAATTAAATGCTTTTTTCTTTATGTAGACTATGTAAATATGGAATTAGTTTCGAATGTTACGGAAGCAAGATAAAAGAGCAGCGTTAGAAGCGTGTACCGAAATCAATCTGGCTCCAATCCAGACGCGTTTGGGAGAAGGAAATGGGATCAGCAATCGACCAACACCGTATATAGCCACCGCAAAGAAATGGAGAACCAAGCTCAAGGGGCGAGGGTTCAACCCAGAGAGTAAAGAAACTGGTCCATTCGAGAAGATTCCACCGAGGCTTAGATAATCGAAGCAAGCCTGACGCATTTCCTTTCTAGCCTGGTCTGGTGATGCACAAAATACCTTGTATAGGGCACCTGCCAACGTGTTTATAGTCGAAGCCACTGGCTGCAATTACACAAAACATACTCACTCATAAATTTGTGTTTGTTTGAGACTGCTGTGGCTACTTTCTTTCTTTTTACCAATTTCATAGTTTAGTTCTCAATTGATTTTAGATTTCAAGAGATTTTTGTTTTGATATCCATGAATATGTGGACTAGGTTGTGCTCATTTTTATTATTCTTACACGATACTATTTGATTGTATTATATTTGGTTGTCAAGTAACTTCTAAGATATTAAATTTCAAATACATAAATCTATGACGATGAATAAAATGATATCTGTTTAATTTTTTTAGGGGAGGGTCTAAAAATGAAAACCTTCCGTAATAAAAAATATATATATATACACATTTTTATTATACATAAAATCACTTTTCGAATTTGCTGTAGGTAAAATCAAACTTTTGAATGACCGTACAAATTTTCCATTCAATGTTCTTTTCTAACAAAAGTGACTAAATGCATACTTAAAAGCCCTTTCTAAAGATTATGTTTTAAGACAAAAAAAAAAAAAATTACTGTGTTTTGAGTAATAGTCTCTTATCGTTTATTCAATAAAAAATTTTGTATCCATTTAAAAATAAAAAGGCAAAAAATACTTGAACTAAAAGGTCAAAATTGGGGATTGCCATTTGTTTATCCAAGAAAAAGGGAACACAAAAAGCAGAAAAACTGAATACTTACCTTGCGTAGTGTGTAGAATGCTTCAAGATACTTGCAGAGAGTGGGTGCATCATTCAGATCACGCAGAGGCTTGAGAAGATCTCTTAGAACAACAATGTCAGACAATGCAACAGTCATCCCTCCGCCAGTTAGCGGGTGACGCATATTGAATGCATCGCCCATCAATAGGGCTCCGGGGGTAGGATATGGATCTGCTGGCATACTTCTATTTGGCATTGTTCTGATGTTACCCTTATCAATAGCAGCTATGAATGAATCATAAAGTTGAGGAGGAATCTGAGTTTGACAAACTTCATTTGGTCATTAAGTAGGTTCAAACTTCATCATATTGAAATAGAGCGGTGGTGAAGAAAAATTACATATGAGATTATTGGAAAAGGATAGAGAACATATTCGCACCTGAGGAGCAACAACATTCTTCAAATAGTTAGCCATTTCACCGTTTGAAATGGAAGGAACTTTCTGACCAGGCACATCCACTAGACAGCGGATCTCTGTACTGCTGATGGGATAGAACAAAATGGGAGAAGGATCTGCTAGTATCACATGTCCGTGATTTGCATAAGGAAGGTCACAGTTCTCCAGTACGAGGCCAACAAAACAAGAGGGAACATCAACCTGGAAAAGATTCAAGTATTTAAAGTCTTCTAAGCATATGTAACAGTATCTTAGTTCTTAACATAAATAAAGCCAACTTCAGCGTAAAACTATTGGCAGTGAGATGGTAAATATAAGTAGCAGCAGAACGTGTATTTTTCCCAACATCAAGATTTTTTCTTTTAAATCATGAGTGTCCGGGTCAGCCTATCCACACCTCGACTAATCTCACGAGACAACCCATCTAATCTTACAACATTGGATGTCGAGGAAACTCATACGATATTAATTCCTCTTCCTAAGTAGGTGGTTACCATGAATTGAACTCATGACCTCTTAGTTACTTATTGAGACTGTGTCTCCTATTTTACTACGAGGTCCATCCATGATCATTTTCCGATATCAAGAATTGAAAGTTGTCCACACCTTTGGGTTGCAAAGAGAGCGTCGCAAATTTGAAAAGCACCCATCACAAACAATAGTCAAAGGCGCATAAGCTTTCATCTCTTGTCCAGACTTGTTTTTGTATTGCACACCTTTAATTGTACCATTTTCCTCGAGCAGAGAAGTGACCGTTCCCTGCTCCAAGCGCACACTAAAAAGGTAGACGAAAAAAATTAGCAAAGACGAATATAGTGACTCCTAAATAAATCTCGAGGAGAATACTTAATAAAAAGAAAGATATTAGTATAATAATCAACTCAGATTTAATCTCAACTCTTAATAATGAATGAAGTTGCACACAAATTTGTCTTATTACAAAATATTTCCCTGACATGACTGAATCCCCGAGCATCTATATCACCACTTCAGCAATAAAGCGTCTCTTGTTCAGAAACCAAACACTATGTATTTGCCTTCTCTGTCAAATCCGCAAAGGAGCATGGCCATGGTGCAACATGACAAAAATGGTGAATGTTTTTAAAGTTTCATTGCATCACTCAAATTTTAGTAGGAATTTTAATTAAATAAGATGAAGACAATAAATGCAACACAGGAGGATAAGCACAAGCACCAGTAGCTCTAGACACACTACAAAAACAACAATGATAAAACAGATGAAAGGGAATTACTTGGGCAGGGATCCGGCCTTCTCACGCATCCTTTGAATGAAGCGTCCATTG
This sequence comes from Citrullus colocynthis, assembly GCA_031780015.1. NCBI lineage: Eukaryota > Viridiplantae > Streptophyta > Magnoliopsida > Cucurbitales > Cucurbitaceae > Citrullus > Citrullus colocynthis. Next base: position 1,676,127 of record QLSR01001487.1, read on the forward strand.
TGAAAGCTCCTCCCGGAAACATCCGAGTGAAATTTTTCCAAGGGATAGGAGAGTCTGGTATCCTTTCCATCCTTAAAAAGAGCATAACCATACACTCGTTGGGCATCAATATCATCCACACAATCTGCATAAAAAACAGTATATCAACAACCAATTCTAGTTTTCTCAAAGGCTCAGAAGAAAATCCTCGCCAAGAAACAAGCATTGGATATTTATGAAATAAACCAACCTTCAAGTCCCAACTCTGTTAACTTAAGATAGCCTCCCGGTTGTAATAATTCACCAACAATTCTGTCCGGCTCTGTCAAGTCTCTTTCAATCACATGTACCCGACGACCATCCTGTATTTCAAAAAAGAACCTAAACTATATAACATCCACTGTAGCTTAAGTCAAGTAAATATAGGGGAAATCACTCAACATAAAGATTTTTTTTTCTTTTCATATCTGTGAGTGTCCGAGCTAGCTTACGCGCACTTTGACTAATCTTAAGGAACAATCTGCCTGACCTTACAAAGTGTCAAAAAAACTCATAGGATATTAAATCCTAGGTTGGTGGCCAACATGAATTGAACCCATGAACTCTAGTCATTTATTGAGACTATGTCTCATTTTTTTACCACTAGGCTAATTTACCTAAAGAAAATAAATGATTGTTCATTCATTCTTCAAAATTTTCAGCAAATACATGTGCTAACTGATGAACAATAAGGAAGGAGTGCGAAAAATAAAATCCATCTGCTAGAGTGTACACAACTACCGGAACGAATGTTAATGGGATGGACCCGATAGAAATTTGTTTTCATGCAGGCTCCAGGTACATGAACATGCATTTTGTCATATATATTTTCGTGGCAACTGACCAACCAAAAATTGGTGCGACAAAAGGCCAGCTGTCAATTTTGACACGATGACAAAGCAGACTGTTTGCAGATAACAAGGCCATTTTCCATTTTTCTTGGCCTTTTTTCCCTTTAGCCTCCACAATTGACAGCAAAATATTTTGTACTAATGAAAATCTTTGAATTATCTCAAGACGTGCTTGGGGCTCTGTATTTATAAGAAATGTTTTTTTGAATGAAACGCTTATCTTCCAAGCACTTACTCAAAAGTTCCACCTCTTTTAAGCGTTTTTCTTCTTTCTTTTCCAATAATATTATGTGTAACGAAAACCATAAAACGTTTTGAGTGAGATTCAGTTAGTGAAAATCTAAAATCGCTGTGAGAATATTTGGGGGGAAAAACACTCCCAAACACTCTCAAAACAATTTAAACTTCAAAAACCATAGACGTTCGAGAATTTGATTTCACTTCACCAGGAATCAAGAAGTATTTGAGAAATCTAAAACAAAATAAAAATCAACAAACAAACATGTATGACACGATGAGGCATTTCTATCAAAGGTGGTAACAAAAAATGTTTCGTTCGAGAAGAAAACTTGACTGTCCAGGAAATAAGCAAGCGAACTTCAGAAACTTGCTTGCCCAACCTCCGGTATTTGGTCTTCGGTACAATAATTATGTATTAGATTTCCACATAAATCCAGTCCCATGATTCAGAATCTGGTTGAGTTTCCAAAGAAATAATCAAATGAAAGCACATTCGGTATGGGATTTCATATGCGATAGCAGAGCATAAAATGGATACACTGACTTAACGACGTACCGCCATGTGATACTTCCTTTGTGAACAACAATGGCTGACTATAACGCGAAATATCATCTAGAAAGAGAATCTGAGTGCCAATTGTACATAAAGCATATAATAGCTAAGCGAATCATAACGAAATTTGGTTTCTACAATTTGTAATCACTCGAGTGCGATTTTCCACATTAACATTTCTCAAGTGAAAGTATCAGAAATCTCCAACCGTTTAACACGCAAAATTTTCGACGAGAGAGCGCTATGTTTGAGAATAACGATAGAGAATAGAAATCAGAAGGATAAGATTACCTTGGCGAGAGTATAGGCAAGAGCGGATCCGGCAACTCCGGCTCCGACAATGATAATGTCGCCGTCGCTGTTACTCGATTTGCATTCTCCATTCGTGGTGGCGATATTCTTTAGGCTCTCACGCCTCCGTTCATTAGAAACTCCGCAGTTTTTCTTGCCGAACAAGAAATATAGAGCCGCGGCTCCGAGAACTGAGGCCAAGATCCAGCCTAACCCGCACTGATCCACCATTTTTTCCGAGTACAGAAGCAGCGACCTAACAGAGACCGCCAATGCGACGACGACAACGACGATAACTCTGCCTCCTGTGGCCCTCTGAGTTTCCTCCCCCTCTCTCTTCGTTAATTGCTTATAAATTCCCTCTGCGCGTTTCTCTCTCCGCTGGCAAAACTTTACGCCAACGACCGAGTTGCTTAACGGAACCCCATAAACTCACCAGGAAAGTGGACCCATTTTATAGGCATCTAAAAGAAATATGTATATAGTATTAATATTCACGGGCCACGGAGCTTTTTAAAATTAAAATAATATGTGTCTTCGGTATTAACCTGCACGATTTGATGCTAACTTACGCCGATCTGCCAGCACAAAGACACCTAATTTCCTATTAAATCCATTTTCCAATTTTTCTCTCTCTAAAAATTACATTTCTCCCTCATTTCTTTTTTATATTTTTCTTAAATTCAAGTCTAACCAAATGAACCAAATTATATTTACAAATATAGTCACAATAGACACGTATAGTAGTCTATCGCCATCACGAACTATCGTAGATAAACGGTGTATTTTACTGTTAGTTATAAATATTTTCAATTGTTTTTCATTTAAAATGATTTTACTAAATTAAATTACAAATTTGAACCAACAAAATATCGTTAGATTGAGCTTAATGCTTTGGAAGTAGTGTACTAAAAACAAAAAAAAACAGCTCATAAATTCCTCAATTTAAAAATATTTAATAGATTATTTATTTATAAAAAAATATTATAACTAAAAAAAATTATTTACTATCATGATCTATCAAATCGTGGATAGACAATGCAATTTTTCTATATTTATAAATAATTGATCTTATTTTGCTATAATTAAAAACAATTCTATTCATAAATAATATTTTGCCTAAAAATTCGTAACTCTTTTTTTTTGTATTATGTGCAAATTTAAAATTTTATTAGATACATTTGGAAAGATATGGATATTGTTAGACACAGTTATTAGAAAAAGTAATAAAAATAAATAACGCATCAAACATTCTCTAGATTCCTTCCTTTATCATACTTGATGATATTAAAAGTATTAAAAAGTTATTAGACATTTTTGTAAAGCACAACTTTGAAAATCAAATTTTTTATTTAACTCGAATAAAAAAAAAAATTAATGCCACATCACGTAATAGGAACTCAACATACATGGCGTAGATGCACAACTTGCAAGTGTGAGTTGACACATATCTACATTGTATTGTTCTATTATTCCGAATGAAAAAAAAGTAGTAATCAGTTTAAATAATATTGAAAAATAAAACCTATCACTTTCCAGAAACTTGTTTGGAATGTTTAATCATTTTTTTTTCTTGAATGTCTTGTGCGCTTCAATAGTTTTATTGACTCTTGGTGTTATTCATTTTGGTTGATAATTTACTTTGATAAAAAATAAATTTTATCAACTAGACAGAGAAGAAGATCTAGTCAAACTATTTTTATTAATTTTCTATAGCATGTTGGCAAACTTTTTGGTTAATTTATGATTAAAATTATGTTTTCGAAGTAACAAATAAACGGTCGAATTTGAAGAATAATGTCGACTTGTTCTCTGATATTCCCAGATCTACGGGTATACATGAGTAAATCAGTTTTGGTATTATACTAAATGATTTGGAAGAGTATTCTATTCGGTTCAGTTTTGGTTCAAGAGCAATTTAGTTTTCGGTTTTGAAGAGAAGTCGGTTTGAGCCTTTGAGATGAATTACGGATTTGAGGTACCGATCTAAGCGTCAGCCACTGAGCGAGCGTGGATCTGAGGAGAGGCACGATACAGTCTGAGTAGGGCGGCTCAGTTTGATTAGACGGTTGGATGTGGGAGCAGATGCAGCAGAAGGAATTGATTTTGCGCTGAGATGAATCTATAGCATGAGATTTGAGAGAAGTCAAAGCATGGATGCCGGAGTCAGAGAAGAGAGATCGCATTTGGTAGTGAGGAGTCAGAGTCAGAGCTGAAACTAGAGCATCAAGTATGGACGTCGTGCGTCAAGGTGTCAAAAAAACCCTATATATATAATAAAACTAATGCAATTGGGTTAGATTTTATTTCGATTTTTGGTTTTTAACCGAATCAAAACTGCTTAAATCGATTTTAGAATTACACTAAACTATGCTGCACCGTGTCACGGTCGTACTTCTCCAACCGTGCGATGCCATGATATTCTTTCACATATGGCCAGCCTAGAGGCTAACTTATAGCCAATACATTCTTTTCTCGAACCTTTATGCTCTGTCGGACCTTGGGCGAGTTCCAACTTCCTCACATGAACTTCCGCTCCTCTGGCTTCACGACTTGTCTCGAACGCCTGTTCGACTTATCACACCTGTGGGCATCCTTTCACCCATCAATGGCTTTGTCTCGAATAACGTTCTCACCTCAATGCTCACACCCAAATTTACTCTCGGCATTGCACATCGCCTCTTCACGCATTACAAGTTCCTCCTTCACATACATGCATGCTCATCGGGGATCGACCCTTGGGTCGCTTGTATATTTATGGGGACCAACAAGACATCCATCAACTCGGACCTTATCTCGTATGGCGACACTTGCCACCATACCATGACGTACAAGGATACTGTGCCGGACCCGGCCATATATAGCAACCTCTAGTCCACCTGGGGAGGCGAAATGTCAGCACACCCGCGCCACCCGACGCTGTCCTTGAGTTACTCCTCCTCACAGGAAGATGCCCGAACGCTCGTCCCGAGACACTCGCCCACGCCATGACACACTCATGTGCTATGTGGTAGCTCACTTACTTCCTAAGGCCCAGAGGTGGTAGAGAGCCAACACCATGTCTTCCCCCTTATAGTACATTCTGAACATTTTCTTCTTTGACATATGCAACGTGGCGAGGGGTCACTCGCCCACGTAGAGCGCCCATCTGACTTTCGATTGACATGAGATTTGACGTGCTTTCATCCTCTGTCGATATGAATCTAACTCTAGAGTTGTTCGTCCAAACTCATCACGATGCCCCTACTTCTGAGGTCATGGCCCAGGGCCACCTATTGAGCTTTGCCACTGACACTTGTCGATGGCATTGATGCTTGTCTTCTTACATGTTGTTCAGTTTGACACGCTTATCCACTTATCTTGGTGTGTTGGGTGATGCACCGTCATCCTCGATCGCATCACGACATTTCTCTTGGCCCTCTGTCATTGACAGACGTGTCGACACTCTTGTATCGCCACTATACTATCTGCACACGTGGGATCACAATCTACTATCTCCAAGTTAGATTGTGACACACTGCACCCCAAGAATGGGCTTCGATATGATTTTGCGGGATGAGAAGGGAAGCTAATTTCTCACATTTTTATTAAGCCCCCCTCTTTGCCGAGATTCAAAGATTGAACCATTTTTCAAATATTAATCATCTCGATTTGACTCATAATAAGTCAACTTTAAACCAAATCCTCCAATAAAAGAACTATTGGAAGGTTATTCCATATCACTAAGAAAACATTTTATCGAACATTTTTAAAACTATACAATTATTATAAGTTTAAACCATTTCATCTAATGTATCAACTAGATGAATTCGTTTGTCTCTCCTCTCTTCAGCTTTGACCACTTTTAAAATTTAAAAGTATTTAATAAGTATTTTAATTTTAATTTTTTATCAGATAAATTCCTAAAATAATATATCTATTAAACATAAAATTAAACTTTCATGAATTTTTTTTTACAAAAGGCCAAATAGGTAAAGAATGCATCAAACATACATTAAATTAAAAATATATATATTAAAAATAAATAAAAAATAAAACTAAAGACCAGATGCAAAATTCAGAGTTCTTTTCTTTCACATTTTTTTTTCTTCATAAAATCATGATAATAACAATTCAATATCATAAGAACATATTAACGATGAACTCATGTACGAAAGGATGTTAATCAACTAATCAGGTCATTTCATGTTATATTTTTATTGAAGTTGAAAAAAAAATACTTAAAAGTGGTAACCATCAGATATTTTTTGTTTTTTGTTTTTTTAAATTTAGTCCATACAAAACCTAGCTCCAAATTCCATTTATTGAATTCCATTTATTGAATTTTATGTTTTGGTGTCTATATTTTAAAAGTAGTGTTTTCAAAATGAAATCCCCTTTCGAATATATATTAGTTTTTAAAGTTTTCTTTTTGTTTCTATAAATTGTCAAAGAATTCAAATGTGTAAATAATAAATATGAAAACATTAAGTAAGATACTTTTAAAGTAAGCAACTACCATTTTAAAAATAAAAAATAAAGAGTCAAATGACAATCAAATAGAGGGCTTATCTAGCATAAAACTCGCACGTACTCGTTGACGTTGTTGGCTTGTCGGTCGGCTCCCTTCTTTTGATTTTGTCTCACTTTTTGAGCTAACTTGCATGAGCGTTCGCGTTGCATTGGTGTGGTGCTGAGAGCATAGACCACAATTTGATGCTTAAATTAGTACATGAGGTGTAGCTAAGCACACAAAAGTAAGACCATGATTCTCCTTGAAAAAGTACTTACTTTTTCCTTTCATATTGTTCAAATGAGTCTATTATAGTGTTCTTCCTCTGACAGTTACCTATAGTTTATGTGTAACTCCTGTGATGTTAGGGTAGTAGGGCGCCAAACCAATTATAACTTGGTTATTTTTGGATTGATATAGTTCATCAACTCTTAACTAGTCAGACTAGAATTGAAGGCTTTTACTTTTTCATTTTGAGATGCATGTTTTGCCATGCTACCTCTCAATTTTTTGTATCCTGGGCTTTGCATGACAAGCACTATCATGACTTTCCTTTAAGTTCTCTAATTATTTTATAAAATTACTTCCTCGTTGTTAAAATAGGAGAAAGAACCGAATCATTATTTTCAATACAAAAGACCAAAAGAGAAAAAAAAAAAAAAAAAAAAAAAAATGTTCAACATTGAATTTTAAAATGTTGTGTTTCCTACCACATTTATATCTTGTTTGGTACTCCAATGAGCATATGATAAAAAGCTTAAATAACTTGCAGCTACAAGTTTCGTGCTTTTATTTAATTTAGAAAGTTGTTGGGTACTATTTTTTAAAATAAAATAATCATGGAAATAAGGAAGCGAATTGTTACTATTTGAAATAGTAATTAATGTTTCTATAGATATTGAGATGGGTGGATACTATTTTGGACCTAAGTCTATAATAAATAAAAGAGAAAAGGGTTGTTAATTTTAATTATTCGGAAAATAAAATTATAAGAGAATGTGAAAAACGTCTTAAGCGTGACTGCCTCACATGATACATCTCTTCATTCTAAATTAACGAAGAAAATATATATAACATACACAGCAAATTCCTTCAAATAATTACGCGTGCATGCACTATTATACGTGGGGTGTAAAAACGTGAATTTAACATTTAACTTTCTTTTACCAATTACCTTTGTAAAAAATCTTGATTGAACCTTTCAAACAATAAATTTATTTTCTATTGAAAAAAGAAAAGTCATATTTATTCATTAGTGGAAACATTCAATATTTGATTCTCACCACAAAAGCGCATGCCCGACTCCCAAGCAACGTGCCAGCGACCCGTCTTAGCAATATAATAGTTAACAATTTTACAATAAGGTGGTTTGCAAAAATTTATAAAATATCATATATTTCTTAAGCTTCTCGTGTCTTTTTTTAATCTAGTTTTATTTAATTTCATCTGGCATTCTATTTAGTTGGTCGTGTAACAAGTTAGCTTGAACATTGAAATGTTATATGGCTGCACTACATTAGTATACAATGTAAAATGTTGTGGTTAAAAACCTCAACTCCATGTCTATACTAAAAAAAGCATTTTATCATTTAATCGTGTCGGTTCTTATCTACAAAGAATCATTTAATTATGTTGAATATATTAATCAATTATTACTTAATCAAATTAGTAATGGGTAGTAACTACAGATAACTTGGACACAATTTAAGTGGTTAGAATATTTGTTACTTTGTTTATACATAAGTATTAAATCTGAGTCAATTCAATATCTATTATCACAGGAAGAAGAATAGAAGATGTTAGTGTTTTGACAAGTGAAAATTATATTATTTGAATACATTTTTAATTGGATTAATTTTGTTTTCGTACATTTTAACCGGATAGTAATCTTTTTTTTTTCAAAAAGTGTATGGTTAAATAAATTACGATTTTAAGGACATCTTAAAACATCTTACTTACAAGAAAAGAAAAGGAAAAAAAAAAAAAAAAGCATAAATTTGAGTAATTAGTAAACAACTCAACGTGGTATGACAGTGGGACCAGTTGCCTGTATTGAAAAGAAACCCCACTCCTCTGCCCTTTAACAAAAAGAAAGAAAAGTTTTAAAAAAACAAAACAAAACAAAAAGAAAGAAGAGTTTATTTATATATTATTAAAATAAGACAAAACTAAAAAAACAAAAAAGAAAGCAAAGGAAGAACGAAAACCACTCATTTGCCAACTCACGTATTATTAAGTGTAACGCCTACTTGGCTAATTCTTTAGGAAAACCAACCGGAAAAATCCAGAAATTTACAGACAAGTAGATCGCATCTTTGGTTTAAGTATATTAAGCGACTCGAAGTTTAGATTTAACCATAGTTCTACGAAACTGAAAAATTTTCTAAGAAAGTGAATTTTTTCCCTTTTTTTCTATGTCAACATAGAAACTTTCTTACATTAATGTGAACCCAGTTCCTCCCAAAGAAAGAAAATTGTTAAGCCTTTTTATATTTTTAAAAATAAATTTATATTTAAATCAAAGTGGTCTTAGTAACTAGGTTGGTCTTCTCCCTCGATCAGATGTTTAATCTCCCACCCAAAAGTTGTTGTACTATAAAAAAATCGAAGTGATTATGATATTTTCGTAGTACTAGAAATTTTCTTCCTCCAAAGAGCCTAATATAATAAAATTAGAAGTCTTTTTTTTTTTTTTTTTTTTACAATATGTGAGGTGGGGGCTTCATGTTGGGGTTTATGTCTTAAGTCTTGTGGTTTGTAGATTGTATAGATAAATAATTTATTTAATAAAATAAAAGGAGTTATTTTATTCAACATTTATATTGTTTAACTCAATTTAATAAACTAAGATCTAATGTTATTTTATGTCGCTTGAACAGTATGTGGGAGACATACATGTGAATCATATTCAAGTAATAACCTAAATGATATGTAGTGTATGGATAAGATTGGGTGTCTAGTTATTTTGTAACACTACGGATATAACTTACTTGTAAATGCTACAAATAATGTGATTCAAATCTTTCATGTGGAAACATGCAAGTAGGGGTATCTTATATAAAGAGTTTGTATAAGACCAAATCGCGAAATGTTTAATATCTCTTTATAACACCGTTGACTAAAGAGATCAACATTTCATAAAATGACCATATGTAACTCAATTTTAATTCGAAGTGAGTTCTGAACTCCTGTCTATGAGAACAGTACTTTGATTTGTATGGGTCAGAGTGGCCCGTGTTGCTGACTCGATAAGCCTATCATTTTAGGGATTGATATGAGCTGGAAGCATATATAGTTACACAAGATGAATTCACTCCTTCCCATCTTTAAGATTAGTAGATGAATTGTTTTCTTAAGTGTTGACCCAGATCTTGAACAATGGGGCCTCTCCCTCTCATTGGCTTGAGAGAAATTTGTTCATGGTAGGACCATAAATAGGTTGTTTATTAGAGGATCAATGAGACTTAAGGAATAAGATGTAATTATAGGGGTAAAATGATAATTTAACCGTATTGTAATTACAAGTAATTTTTGAATGATCGACTTTCTATTGATGCCTACATTTGTCGACAGTTTTTTATGGCATCGGCATGTTTTTTGTTGGCAATAGGTAAATTTTCTTGTGGTGTGGTTTCATCCAGGACATAGAAATATTCTACAGTGCAAAAAGTGTAGCTGCAAGTTTTTAGTAGACTGGCCCATAGTTAATGAATGTGAGCTAGCATAGAGACCTAATAGACCTACAAGGAGTAAGTAGTTTTGGAATAATTTGATTGCTCAAATTATTTAAGGGAAATATATATAAAGTATAATGTATATTGATACATTGTAGTATATAGTTAATTATAAATATGATTTATAATTAAAATTATATAATATAAGAAAGTAATATATTTGAATAATATTCAAATATAAATTATATGAATGAGATTCATATTAAAACTATAGGTTATGACAGAGATATGCATTTTAATATGATTCAAATTCATGTTTAATTAAATATAAAGTTGTTTTCAAATATAAAAAAAAAAATAGCTAAAATATTAACAAATATAGCAAAATGTCATGTTTATTGCAGATAGACATTGATAGACTATCATCATCTATCATTGTTTATTAGTGATAAACACTGATAGATGTCTATCCATGTTTCTATCTATCACTAATAGACAATGACAGTTTGCTATATTTATAAATATTTTCAGCAATTTTGCCATTTAAAACAATTACCCTAAATTATATAATATTACAAAATAATAAATTATATAAATCCTTTTAACATAAATTATATTCATAAATAAATTAATAATAGTTTACTATCAATTAAGTATGTGGGTAACTACAACTAGTTTTATGTTAAACTACTATTTAGATTAGAATCTAATTTTCGAAACTACTAACAAACACATGAAAATATGAAATACAACTCTATTTTCGTATTCTGTTTTTAAATCCTCTACCATACAATATCTAATATATCCCTTATCGAATTAGAGCTACGTGGGTCATCGAGGTTAGAGTGATTTTCTGGAATTGAGATCATTTCTTGTTTAAAGAAAAAAAAAAAAAGAATACGAAATAATTAAGAATAGAAAAATAAAAAAATAGATAAAATGGAATATGACCTAATAAGATATATAACGCCCAAAAGAGATAAGAAAATTTGAGGATAAAATAGGATAGAATAAATTCAAAAAGTAGATATAAGGTTAAAGAAAAGTACAAAACACGTGAGAGTGTATTAGCAATTTAGAGATATGCTTTGAAAATGTGGTTTTTTTGACTCATTTATTAGACGTCAAATTTGAGTAAAATTACCAAAATAATTTTGGGCTCCAAAATGGTCATCCCGGAGTTTTATATATAGTGCGCCTCAAAGGAGAAGCTTGCGCAGAACCCCACCAAGCATAAGATCAAGAGTTGCTTTCAGCCGTAAAAAAAACATTCAAATACCAATAACGCCGGGGGGACGGAGCGGCAACGTCGCATAAGGTGCAATGATGGAATTCTCAAACCCTGCTCCAAGTCTCTGGAGAGAAGCTCTCTCTTCTTATCCATCCAAAATCGAAGCCCTAGGCAAGCCCAATTTGGTTTCTCTCGATGATTTTTACCGAAACGAACTCCCTCTTCTTCTCCACGAGCGAAACCCTAGCCCTTACATCACTACTTCTGAGCTCTCAAAACTCATGCAATGGAAGCTCACTCGAGGAAAATGGAGGTACCCGGTGCTCAGTGTTCTCTATCTCTGTCTTTTTATTTAGGTTTCAACGATTATTTATCAATTTCATGTACAATGACTAAACGAATTTCAGGCCGCGTCTCTTGGACTTCGTTTCGTCATTGGACGAGTCCCTCGTCAAATTGGCTTCTCAAAAGGCCTTTCAATGCCTTCCTGATATTTCTAAAGCCGTTTCTGAGCTTACGCCACTCAAAGGCGTTGGTCCGGCCACTGCCTCGGCAGTTCTGGCTGCTTACGCGCCGGATATTGCGCCTTTCATGTCCGACGAGGTGAAAAACAGGATAAATGTTGATGCAATTAGATCATCAGTAGCCATTGATTTCTGCATTTTAAGTTTCGAATATTTATTACGCTTAGACTTCTAACTTCTGATGGTGAAGAAGTAGGCTATGGAGGCGGCTCTAGGCAACTCCAAGGATTATTCGTTGAAGCAATACTTATCGTTCGCAAAGAAGTTGCAAGATAAAGCCAAGGTCTGTTAGCTAATTTCTTCAATTATATCGCTTGTTTTGTGTATTATGTGTGGAAATTAAGTTCGTTTCTAGAATCCTACAAATTGGGACGCATTTCTGTTTCCATCCTTCAGGCATCACTTTCTTTCGTTCTTTCTTTCTTCACATTGACATTGCTCTGCCTTGTTTTGACTTTATGATGAGCCTAGCCCTGAAAAGATTTGTTCCTCAAACCCATGATACGAGCTTAGCATTCTAACATTGAAGTGTTGTTTCAAACTGAGTTTCCAAAACCTAGGCTTGTGTAACGTGTTTCATTTGTGAATTTATAGTTTGTAATTTGTAAATGTCTGTATTTATCATCAATTCTTGATTTGTATGTATGGGTTTTGTTTATTTTGTGAGATTAACAACCTTGGAATGTGGAATAATAAAGGCACGAGCTAAAACACAACCTTGATTTCTGCATCTTAGACTACAAGCTTAAATTAAAGTTAAACATTCTAATTGTTCAATGGAAGCGGCTGCCAAATATTATTGTTCTTTATGGAATTTGCAGGAATTAAGCTCAGAAGGACAAAATTTCACACCCTCTGACGTAGAGAGGGCTTTGTGGAGTATAGCTGTAGGGGAAAAATTCAAAGGTTCACAATCAGAATTAGAGCCCAAGAAGGAAGGCAAAACTGGGACCAAAAGGAAGAGAAAAACATCCAAGTGACAGCCCTGCCACCGTTATTCATTACTGCAACAACCTATCCCCATTCCTAACTTACAATGTAAAATTGTAAATATTGCCTTGAAGATCATGTTTGATGACATCCTTCAATTGCTATTTTGTGGCCTTTCATTCAAGGGTTTTTTTTTTGTCCTCTCTTTGCTGGGAGAACATTTTCCTAGTTGGAGAATGATTTACAAACAATCTTTTGTAGTTTGTACTTTTTGACTCCCAAATTCCCAATAGTATCTTAGCTCATGAACCTAGACAGTGCTTTTGTGAAACATTCCACTTGGATGGCTCATGGTATGAGCATGAGGTTCTACTCAGCCTCATCAACGGCCTAGAACGACCTAAGCTTAGGCCGGATCCAAGCTGAAATCAACGCTTGATCGACTCAATCCAGTCCATTTATTTATTTGGATTAGATATGGATCACTATTTAGGTCGATCCACGTTTCGCCATATTTGAATCAACCCACTGGGCCGGTCCAATAGGCTTCTCATCAAACCAACTCAATTCTATGCATATTATATTTTATATATTAGAACAATAGCTTAACAATATCAATAATTTTATTTAAAAAAGTAATAAAATATAAAATAAATTAAATACAATTAAAATTTAATCAATTACAGAATTGTTTTCAATATTGGAAAATAAACCAAAATATTTACAATTATAGCAAAATATTACTGTCTAGGTGTGATAAACTGTTATAAACTAATATTTTGCTATTATTTGTAAATATTTTTAATAGTTTTGTCACTTAAAATAATTTTTCTAAATTATAATAACATTTCATTAAGAACATTTTAAATATGAATACATATTCTTAAATAATTAAATAACTAATCTTTAATAGGCTAATTTAATAGGCCGACCCAAGCCCAACCCAAGTTCCTAAATGCAAGGGTTGGGTCATGGGCTTGGCTATTGAAGGTTGGATCGGCCTGATCCAAGCGCAAACAATTTCTTAGGCCTTTGGGCTTGGGCTTAGATTGAGCTTGAGCTTTCACTTTTTATGGTTTGCCTAGGTTGGGTCGGCCAATGATGAGGGTAAATTTCTACAGGCATATAACACTTTGTTTTTTTATAAAGTTTCTTTGCTAGTTGGTTGATGGAATGTTCTACATTAAATAATTTGAAAATGATGTTAATAAGAGAAGAATTAAATATTTTAAACTTTTGAAAAAATGGTGAAAATATTAAATTATATGGGTCTAAAATTAATGTTAGGAGCTTTTCTTGAAAAAAAAATTAAAAAATTTAGGACATTTACGAAATATACAGTTTCCAAAGGATACTTTTAATATTTTTTAACTAGTATTCTCAAGTTCATAGCTTAATCTTCAACTTTGTAATTGTTGAACTAAAAAAGAAAAAAAAGAGTAAGAATCTAGGTTAGATTTTTTTTAGTACTTTTAGAAGATGTGAAATTCGAACCATAGACTTCGTAGTCGCTAACACATCTCGAACACCAATTGGACTATGCTAAAAAAGTTACTATAAATGTTGTAGCACAAATCAAAATTTTCATTCAAATATAAAATTGATTTGAGCATCTATGTTAAAAAAGTTACTATAATTTAGTTCACATATCTGTTAGAGTTTTGAAATACAAGCTTATTCTATCAATAGTTGTAATCAAATAGGTTTTGAAATTGTTAAACCTTTTGCTTGAATTTATGGTATACTCTAAATCTGTATTAAATAGATTAACTCTAGGATCATTCATGCTAAATTGTCAAGAATAAATAACATACTAAATTCCATTGAGAGATTGATGATAGCTTCAAGATGATTATTGTCTTCTTTAACCAAAATTCTGAATGCCCTTAGTGGGATCTCTCCCTAGATGAGACTCAAGAAAGACCGAATGCTTATTGTTTTGGTATATTGGGGATCATAGCCCTAAGGTCTCTTTATATATTAGCCCTAAAGTCTCTTTATATATGCTAGTTTAATTAGGGTTCTCGTTAGACCCTAATCAATTTAGGAATAAGCTTCTACACATTAAGTCCATACTCAATTAGGAATCTAAGACCTTTAATTAGATAGATTACATAATAAGGCACAATCTAATAAAATAACCTAATGTGATAAAATACTAATCCACATATATAACCCATACTTTAATTATATATATTTTTATTTAAAATAAAAATTAACATTTATATCTATGTAATGGTTGAATATATTTGCCACAATAATTTTCTTTTTAATTTTTCTTCTCTTTTAAACATAATTTCTTTATTTGGTTTTTTTTTTTTCTACTTCTACAAGTTGTTTTCAAAATTTTAAGTTATATCTTAAAAGCCCTTAAGAAAAATAATAGTTTATAAAACTAATTTTTGTTTTTCAAAATTTTGTTCTAAAAATAATGGAAATGTGTTTTAGTGAGAAGTGAACAACACGTAATAAACATATAATGTGGGTAGGAAAACACAATTTTAAAAAATTTTAATACGACTCATTACACATATTATTCTTTTTTATTTTTTTTGTGGCTATTTAAGTGATTTGATGCTAGTTTTTGCTGTTGAAAGCCAACCTTAAACACATATTTTTCTTTTTGAATTTAATTCCATCCATATTATAAGTTTATTATTAAATTTCCTACCTTTTTTTTTCTGCCTAAATGATATTGGATGAAAAGTGTGTATATATATATTAATAAAAAAATGTATTCCCAATTAACCACATATAAGTAAATAGTTCTAATTTTAATTTGAACTCATAAAAATTATATTAGATTAAAACAAGGCACAACGAGAATACGAATACCGAAAATTATAATATTAAAATATTAAATAGAGTAAAATAACTAAAATTATAAAACTATAAAAGTAAGAATAATGGAAATAAAAAATACATTAAATTATAGAAAGAAAATTATGGAAATTTCTCACAAAAATTGTACACTCCACTTTTAACTTCACAGAATGTCACTATTTATAGGCAAATTAACAAGTAAAATGTAGAATTACATGGACACTAAAGATGCTTCGGCATCAAAGAGAGGTATATAATTTTGTTTTTCCGTTTAAAAAAAGCAAACCTCGCAAAAGTCCAAAATCAAAAGGTCAATGAAGAAGAAAAAAAATCACCAAAACAACATCCTGCACCTAGCTCTGGAAATTTGCAGCATAATAAGCTACCAAATGAGTAGCTTATTTCTATCACGAGGACAAAAATAAAAAGAGACATTTTTCGAATATCTTGTAAACACACAAACTTCATCAACTACATTCTCACCTAAGTAAAGTTGAGATGTACTTTCGATTGTCAAATTTAGTCAATATATTTATAATAAATCTTAAATTTAATCCATTGAAGTTAATTTTTTATGAAATTAATTAAAGAATAACAATAATTTTCATGTAATAAAATACAATGTAAAATTTTCTTTCAAAATCTATAATAAAAATGTAATATATATATATATATATATATATATATATATATATATATATATATATATATATAAAAATCAACTATATAACAGTATTGAAAATTAAATTTAAAATTTATTAAAAATATAGAATTAAAATTAGACAAGACTAAGTGAATTAAAATTAGACAAGACTAAAGTTAAACAAAATTTTAAATATGGACCGACATTTTATTTAAGCCGGGGTCTAAAAGAGTAGAGTGAAAAAGTGAGAAAATGAAAATGAGGTCAGATGAGAAAGGAACTGGACCACACCATCTGATGAGGATCAGGTGGCCCAAAACAAATCATAATTTCATATCTTACATAGGACAAACTGTACATTTGCTGTACACGATCACTGCTTTACTCACACCGTGGAATCTGATTTTCATCACCACCACTAACTGTTTTTTATCTTTTTTTCGCGGCGGAATGCAAGCTGAATCCAATGCTACGAATGGCCTCATTCTCCTCTGGTCCTTTGGCAGTAAATTCATCAGACTCAACGGCCGTATTTTCTTGTTCGCTCTCTTCTCGCACAGCCACCGCTCAACGTCGGAGAGACTCTCCTCGGAGTCCTAATCTCAAGCGACTGACCTCTCGTGTGGTCAGACTCACCCGTCGCAAACAGCTCCACCAGGTTTTATTCTTTATTTAATTAGAAAAAGATTAAGAACTTCAATTTTTTGTCATCTTTTTTTTTTAAGTATCGGTAGTTCATGCATTCTTATTGATTAACATTATCCAGTCTCACGTAATATATTTGTGTAGTATAGTATTTTCGACGTCAGAAATTAGTGGTTGTGGTTGTATAATAAGTGATGGTTTCCATCGAAGTAGATCCTTTTCGGCAATTGGGTCAGTTTTCTTCTTTGAGTTCGTATCGTCATTTACTTTTTCAGGTATTTGAGGAAATTGCAATTGCCAAGAGACGTTATGGAAAACTTAATACAATTGTTATGAATGCCGTCTTGGAGGCTTGTGTTCACTGCGGTGATATTGATTTAGCTCTGAGGACTTTTAATGAAATGTCAAAGCCAGATAATTGTGGTCTAGACAATGTCAGTTATGGCACGCTATTAAAGGTACTTTATTATAGTTAAACAATTATGAGTTTTAGATTCCTTGTTGAGTTATGTGGTAGAGTCGTGATTAGCTCTTGTTCCAGTTACGTCTTGGTCTTTTCTCTGCCAGGGTTTGGGTGAAGCTCGGAAGATTGACGAAGCATTTCAATTACTTGAATCTGTGGAAGAAGGTTCCGCTATTGGAGGTCCAACCTTGTCAGCACCACTTATTTATGGTCTTCTAAACGCTTTAGTTGAAGCAGGTCAGTTTCTATGGGAGGTCACTTGTTAACACCTTAATTGTTTAGGGAGTTAGTTTACGGTCAACTTATCTGTATTTAGTCGAGATTATTAAGCTTTCAAGTGTAAATATTTATATTTTACTGTATTAATACATATTGTTGGATAAAATTTCAACATTTTCTGAATATGCAAAATTCCAAATTGATTCTTCTTACTTCCTTAATTTTCAACCAACGAACTTTAACTTTTTTTTTTTTTTTAATATCTGTGAGTGTCCGGATCAACTTCTGCGCACCTCAACTAATCTCATGAGATAACTCGCCTGACCCTATGACATTTGAGTGTCGAGGAAACTCGTAGGATATTAGATCCTAGGTAGGTGGTCACCATGAGTTGAACCAATGACTTTTTAGCCATTTATTGAGACCATGTCTCCTTTTTTACCACTAGGTCAACCTATGATATTTAAACGGATTTTAACTTAAAGAACTAGGTTACATATTTAACTGCAAATATATATATCTTGCATGATATATGCATTATAATAAAAATTTAAATTCTTATCCCATACATGGGCATGAATTCAGTGACTTTGTTCTAATATTTCTACTATTTTTATTTAAGGTAATTATTTTAAATGGTAAAATTGCTAAAAATATTTACAAATATAGCAAAATGTCACTGTCTATTAATGATAATAGTAATCTATCAGTATCTATTAGTGATAGACTTAACATTTTGCTATATTTATAAATATTTTTGCTCATTTTGTTATTTTGAAAACAATTATTTTATTTATTACTTAAAAAAATATTGATTATCTTCGAATGCCAGTGTGTAGATGTGTGCATATTTATGTTAGGATATATTTTGCTTACTTTTTAATGATTGTATGTTGCTAAATGATATCTTAGAGAAGCTCAACTAGTTTTATAAAGCTTCTTTGATAGTTGGTCACTGAAGTTAAATGTTACGGACATAATGTAGAATCAAATCAAATGTAGGGAATTTTTCAATAAAAAGATTTTTTCATTATAATTAGTTTTCTTTTTTAAATGATGCACTTATGCTATCATGTTGATTTTTGTAGTGCAGGAGACATGCGCCGTGCCAATGGTCTAATAGCACGATATGGGTTCTTACTTCGTGAAGGCGGCAATCTCTCTATATCCGTTTACAACTTACTGATGAAGGTGTGCACATAGTTCTAGTTCTGCAAGATAATTACGAATTACGTTTAGATGATATGATATTAAATCTGCCTTCATCCATCAGTTTAAGCTTTTGGGTCAATCGGTGATTTAAGATAGTATAAAAGAAGGTTAGTTCAGGAAGTCCTGTGTACAAACCTCTTCAATGTTATTATCAAACTATCAATCAATGTCTGATCTGGTGCACCATTTGGAGAAGCCAACATTTGGATTACATTGCTTAGTAATTTTCTTCTATTGGATTTTCAGGGGTACATAAGCTCAGGTGTTCCTCAAGCTGCTTTAGCAATGTACAATGAGATGCTAAATGTGGAGTTAAAACCTGATAGGCTCACATATAATACATTAATCTCTGCTTGTGTGAAGATTAACAAACTGGACGCAGCAATACATTTCTTTGAGGAAATGAAGGTCACAAGCATGTATTGAAAGCCCAGTTTAGAGCCTCCGAATAAGTTCATTAATTGGTTGATTAATCGACCAGTGTTTATATTTTGTTACTCAGAATTTCATTCTTTTCAGGAACAAGCTGATAAGTATGATCAGGAAGATATCTTTCCTGATGTTGTGACGTACACTACTTTACTTAAGGTCAATGAACTTTTCACTCACTTTGCTTATCATGTAATACGATTTGTTTTTTACAAGTTACAGATATTTAGGATTGAGAACTTTTGAATTATTTGAATAAAAATTTTAGGAGTGGACTCTGCTGAATTTATTATTTTGTGCCTTCTATTAGCATATTTAGGAAATATTGTTGCCGCGTCTGAACTTTGAGGTAGTGTCAGTGTGTGTCTGTTAGGTATGCACTCAGTAAATCCCAACAAGAAATATGATAAAAACAGAGCAACACATATTTGTTTATATATTGATAATACGATATGTAACGATATAAATCTCAAGTACAAGTAACGATTCAAATGAACGGCAAAGTAACAAGATCAAATGCTAAAGGAAGAAAAGAAATAAATGAACCAGCACATTTGAGAGAGCTGGCCATTCTCTCCTCTTTACCTTCAGTCTTCTTCTCCCAAAATATCCTCCCCTTGCACAGACTCACGTACTCTCCTTTATAACCAACTTCCATGGTCCCATGTCTAATTACCCTCACAGTTTGTTTCTTTTGTCTCCTGTGTATTCCCTTTTATACCCCTCCTATGTATTCCCTTTTCATTTAAATTTTGTAGTGGTTTCCTTTGGGGAATATGGGAGAGACTAGTCCTCTCGAAAGGCTTGGTTATCTTGTTACATGTCTTATAATATTATAGCATGTTTTCATATGTTTCCATATTTTAGTGTTCTAGAGTTTCCTGTGTGTTCTTGTTAGGAGGTATCCTAACACAGTCCTTGTCCACGGACCATGAAAAATCTGCATCCAATTAATTACATATAGCCGCGAATAATTCTTGCACGTTCTAAAATTTCCTCGAGGGGTTCTAGGTTCTACTTCCTTTTGGTAACAAGAGCTACAAGCTGGTGCATCTTGATTCACTTTTCTGACATGGGCTTTCCCTTCATTAATTACTGTTACATATTTTTTAGGGTTTTGGGCTTCTGAAAGATGTCCATCTTGTTCACAAGATTGTGCTGGAAATGAAGTCTTCTCATAATTTATTGATTGATCGAACAGCATACACCGCAATGATTGATGCTTTGGTTAACTGTGGCTCTATAAACGGTATGAGTTTATATATAACTAGTAAGTGGTAGGAAATCTTGGGATTGGATTGTACTGAGTAGGTAATTTGTCAATGGTAGCAGGTGCTCTTTCTTTATTTGGGGAATTATTGAAGCTTTCTGGATGGAATTTGGACTTACGGCCAAAGCCACATCTTTATCTCACTCTTATGAGAGTTTTTTCTAGTAGAGGAGATTATTGGATGGTCAAACGTTTGCATAGACGCATGTGGTTGGACTCCTCTGGAAGTATTTCTCCTGTATTTCAAGAAGAAGCAGATCATCTTCTCATGGAGGCAGCTTTAAATGACAATCAGGTACTATCCATCAGTGTTTTAAAAAGCCCTCCCGAGCATGCGCCTAGGCGCAGGTCTAGTGCCTCGGTTTGAAAAGGCAAGATTCAGGCGCGCCTCAAGCACATGCCTTTTGTGAAGCCCCAAGGCTAAAAGCTCTGAGCCTGGGGCTTTTTCTTTATTTTCTAAAAATAATAATAATTAAGGTTTTCTTCTTTATTAACTAAATATGTGTTTAGGGGTCTTTTTTTTTCATATTTCTATTTCAACTATGCTTTCTCTTTTTAATGTGGTACTTCATATATAGTGTGTCTCACAAAAAGAAGCTTGCGCTTAAGCTCTAAAAGATTATTGGACTTTATTGTGCTCTGAGCTTGCTCTAAAAGATTATTGGGCTTTATTGTGCTCTGAGCTTTAAAAAACATGGCTATCCATTTACTTCTAAGATTTAAATGTTTTTGCAGGACATATGGCTTGTTGTTCCTTTTCTCCTTTTAGCACTAAAAGTTTGTTTCCTTTATATTGTAGACCACAACATGTAGCCATGTACACCCTGAGTAGATAGAGATGGATGGATTGTTGATTGTTATATAAGTTAGTAAGCCAATACAATAGCAGTTTATCTAATTTACTATAGTCTTTCCCACAATGAGGGTCTCAATGGTAAAGAAACAATTATTTTATCTAATTAGTTCTTTGAGCTCTTTGTGGGTTTCTATTACTAACTGTTATTATATTATTATAATTATTATAATTATTTAACATAATGGTTCCTTGCTTTAATCAATCCAATTGGGTTTTTCTTTATGTTGGTTCCATTGGGCTTGCCTTGAGTGGGAGGATATTTTATCTTTGCCACTTCTGAAATGTTTCTTTGTCCAATGAAATTTCTGTTTCCTATAATAAACAGAATCATGAATGACCCCCCCCCCCCCATATGGCGTTTTATGGACTTTGTGTTATATGCCCTTTGCAGATTGATGTGGCAATAGAGAAACTTTCAACAATTATTAAGAAATGGAAGGGAATCTCATGGGCTAGTCGAGGAGGCAGTGTAAGTGTAATTGTGATATATCCTTAATTGTTAGGACAGAAATTTTGCAGCCTCTGCTTCCGTTCTGAATGGATTTGAGAATATGTTCTAAGTTCACTGTTTCTAGCACTCTTTACACTTAGGAGAAAGGATGTTCGTGTGTGGAGTCCTTCCCCCACAGAGGGCTTTGATAAGGATAATGGACCTCCAAATATCTTCACAATATTATGGTATTGTCCACTTTGGGTGTAAACCCTCATGGTTTTACTTTTGGTTTTATCCCAACAGGCCTCATACCAATGGAGATCATTGTTCTCACTTATATACTCATGATCATTCATTTCCCTCACCAATGTGGGACTTTATTCCTAACAATCCTTCCTTCGAACAAAGTACCACTTTTGAGCCTCCCCTCCAACAAATCCGTCCACTTCCAACCATGAGAGCTTGCTATAAATCCCAAGGCACCTCCAGTTCATCTTGAGTCACTTGCTCTTCATCTCGAGACACACCAGTCCATTTCTTGGCAAGTTTTGCTTGGGCTATGAACACGATGGATAGGCTTTTGAGAAAGATGCCTTAATTAATGGGTCCTTTGTGCTGCATCCTTTGTCGGAAGCCAGAGGAAAACTTGGATCACCTTCTCTGGGAGTGTTAGTATGCAAGATCTATGTGGAATGACTTCTTTCAAGAGTTTGATTTGGTGCTTGCTCGTCACAAGGATGTTTGTTTGATGATCGAGGAGTTTCTCCTCCATCGGCCTTTTAAAGAGAAATGTCGTTTTCTTTGGTTTTTGGGGGTGTGTGCTTTATTGTGGTTTCTTTGGGGGAGAGGAACAACTGAGTGCTTCGTGGGGTGGACAGAGACCCTAGTGGAGTTTGAGCAGTTGATTCTATAAAAAGAAAAAGGAAAAATCAGCATTTTAGCTTGTAGATGAGACTTGACTTGAAGATGATAATATGCTGTCCCAGAATTCAAAAGAATTTATAATACCATCTTATACTTTTTTAGAACTTCCAAAACGTCTATGAAAATGAGAAGATTTGCTTTTGAGCAGTCCAATGCTTGAAAATTGAAATGCTCTAATCTAAACCTCTTTCCCGTCTCTGCACTGGAGCCTTGAAGCGCTGGTCTCTTTTATGAAACCGGTTCATTTTCCCATGACTTGTAGCACTTTTCTTTATTCAATTAAGGTAATTTCTAATATTTATGTTTCTGATGATCCAGGTTGCTCTGCGTATTGAAGCATTGCTGGGACTCACCAAATCCTTTTTTAGTCCTCCTTGCATATTTCCTCGGGTTTGAGTTTTCTCTGTTTACAATGGTTTGGTTTATTTCATGTCCTAAAGATGTTGTATATGTGCTAGGAATGCTATTAGGATAGATCGGGAACATTATTAATGTATTTGGGATTATTAGTGATTAGTTGGAGAAGTTATAATGGTGATATGCTATAAATAGAGTGGGAAGGAAAGGGTAAAATTCTGCATCGGCTTAGATGGTTTAGGCTTGAATGAACTTGAGAGGGAGGATTATACTATCTCGAATTACTTGGTTTACCTTATACATCTTTATCTGTCATATTTCAATACAACTTGGGTTTTATCAGTGTGTTAATGCTTGTAAAGACGTGTGCATGCTTAACTGTGGACATTGTAAATACGTAGAAGCTTTTAGTCGTTTACTTCTTTAACTATTAGTAGGTGTGGACACAATTAGTGGCAGGACGATTCTTATTATGAAAATTTTAAACTGTAGAAAATAGTAAACACGTTTTAGAACTTGAGTCTTAGATATCTGCTATTACGTAAGAAGCACAGATACAAATACAAGACATGAGTACGACATGGACACGACACGTCATATTTTAAAAATCTAGAACATGACACGACAATGACACATTTATTAAAAAATACATTTTAAAAAATATATATCATTTTATGCCAAACAAAAATTTAAAGTAAATGAATATCAACATTTATATGCTTAAAAAACTTAGTTTGATGTATTTCACACTTAAAAGTTTATTATTATTGTCATATATGTGTCTTTTTAATTTAACTAGTGTTCTATGTATGTCACCCATTTGTTGCACTAACAAGTGTCTGATACGTGTCCAACAAATGTTGGAGTGTCCAAGTGTTCGACTCGGACACACTAGCCAAACTAAAGTGTCCATGCTTCTTAGGCTATTACCATACTTTTTCACTAATTATTTGATCATGTCGAAGTCATTCTCTTTAGTTTACTTGTGCGCACTCGTTCCAGATAAATCCGGGTGCACCTATTGAGAATGTTATGTTGCCATTTAAAGCCATTCAGCCATTAAATGGAAGCTTGCAGTTGAAGGAAGTGGTTATGCGTTTCTTTGACAAATCAGTTGTGCCTATCGTAGACGACTGGGGTAGATGCATTGGACTGCTGCACCGAGAAGACTGTATTGAGGTGAGTTAGAATCTTTTTTCCATGACAACTTACACCATAGAGATTGAATTTTCTCAATAACTACATATGTTATTTCTTATGTGAACTTAAATTTTTTTTTGAACCATATTATAAATTAGGTAAAAGTACAATTTTGGTCCCTATACCTTAAAATAAAATCTTAAATCACGTGAAATTACAATGGATGCATAATTGATGCATAATTGAATAAGACAGACTCCTCAAGGAATATTTATGGATCATTGTTTTTCAAGAATTATTGGATTACCATTCGTGTTTAAAGAAACTTTAGATCCTGTTTTTTACTCTCTGAAATTTCCTACAAATTGTTAAAATTCGTCCAAAAAATTACTTCATTTTATGAATCTCTTAACAAAACCTTCTATGATAATGAAACCCAAGCTTTGACGGGCATGTGCAATCTTCTGGTTATTGTGTCCATGGGCTACTATTCTAGTTTCCAGAAATTATGTCGGCCATATGTCTAGATTGCCATACAGCACTCACCACAATGTTGGGCGAGCGTGGCATATTTAGCCAACCGACCCTTTTTGGCTATTTATTTGATTTTGATAAAGCGGAAGGCAAAGCTTTATGACATATATACTACTTTGTATGGATTCTCGGTTGGCTTATGAAGAGCTCACGAGTGAAACTGAGCTATGTCAACTACAGGACGATATTTTAGCCGAATGATTGTGGATGTATATAGAAGAAGTAAATATTTGTTTATGATGCAGTTGGATGCTCCCCTTTGGAAAATGATGAGAAGCCCTCCTCCTGGTGTAACAAGTACCACATCCATTGGACATGTTGCGAATCTAATTCTACAAAAGAGGCACAAAATGATTATTGTTGTAAGACATAGCAAGTTTAGTACATATGATGGCTTGAGTTTGAGGGCTGTCGGCGTTTTTACTACCGAGCAATTGTATGGCTTTATTTCTCCCATTCCGATGCAGTCTCAGCCAAACATTCCACGTAAGACGTAATCCATGAAAATAACCTTCCATTTTTTTAAAAAAGAAGAATTTAGTTTCACAGCAAATGTCTTCATATCTCTTGGTTTTTTGATTGTGTGAGTTTAATTGAACTTTTGATGCCTGTGTCTATTTATTAAAGAACCTTTAAAATGTTTCAATTGCTAATACGCCATGCTAGTTCGTTTACGCAATCAGTCAGTTGTTTTATTCAACCGAAGTGACTTTGATGATAACCCCATACCATAGGGATGAACATCGAAATGGAGATTTTTTCGAAGGTGATGATCGACCAAGTTGCATGATAAATTGGGTCACTAGAGTTGCCATTGCTGCTTTTAGCTTTCAATCACCATATCAAACCTCCATTCCTTTCATCCTCGGTTTCTTGCTATTAGTGATTAGATAGATCAATCAAAATCTTCTTCGGGCATAATTCAGTCTCTTTGATCTTCATTTTGCAATGTTTTAATTTCCATTTTTCTCATCTTAGATTTTCGTAAATTACATTTTTTGTTACATATTTGGAGCTTTCACTATAATGAACCCGTCCCAAATGAGATGGGTCTTATGATACTTTTTACTCTAAAATATTTTATAACAAAGACAAAATTGTAAAATATCAAAATTGATCGTATTATATGATTGTTTTTTTAAAAAAATAATAATTAATACAAAGTATATGAAATGTCACTAAACAATTTAAAATGGTAATATCTTCCTAAATTTTGTTTGAAGTAAAATTGACAAAAAGGGGAGGAATTTGAAGATTTTTTTTGGTTGAAAAGGAGAAAGAAATGAAGGGGTGATGAATAGATTTTTTTGGGGGGCTAAAGTAACTTTTTCAATTTGGGCCTCTTAAATTTTGGGGCCTTGTAATGGGTCTCACTATCCACCATGCTAAAGATTGGGTCAGGCCTGGTAATGGTCATCACATTTTGATAAACTTGACATTGGTTTTGACAACTTCATGTCAGTGGGCACGACACAAATATATATATATATATATGGGTTAAACTTCTAGACTCGTGGTGATATATAATTTCTAGAATTTAAAAAAACGTTTAATAAGTCAATGAATTTTTGATTTTTGTATTTAATATATTTTTAAAATATCAATTATAATAGACTTTGAATTTTACTATGTGCTTAACCAATAGGATTGGACATCCGTTAAAAATTGACTTGTAAAAGTTTTTAATATTTTTAAGATTCATTAGATTTTAAATTGAAATTTACAAATTTGTTAGATTTTTTTACGGGTTAAAGTCAAAATTGAAAGTTTAAGGATTTATTATCAACAATTTTCAAAATTGAGAGACTAAACTTTTAATTGAACTTTTATATAAATGAAATTTTAAATACTTCGTTATATGATATTTAGATTAAGTAATATTAATTACAAAATTATTATAATTTTTTATAGAATTATTCACCTAAAATTTAGCAAAAAATCATTAAGTTAATTTTTATAAAATAATTTTAAAATATCAACTTTGTGACAATTTAGTCACTGAATTTTAGTATGTAACAATTTAGTTATTGTACTTTTAAATTTGTAACTATTTAGTTATTGTACTTTTAAATTTGTAATAATTTAGTCCCTAACATAGAAAAGATCATGAAAATTAGATGTCTACTTTTATTATTTATGATGCAGACTATGTATTTTGTAAAAATATTATGTCTCTAATTAGTTTATTGGTTTATTTATGCAAGAAATTTTATTAAATTTTGACACTAATCTCTACAATAGAGACTAAATTTTTACAAACTTTAAAGTATAAGGACAAAATTATTACCTAGTAAAGTCTAGGGACTAAATTACTAAAAAATTGAAAGTACATGGACTAAATCGTTACAAATCTAAGTATAGGGACTAAATTGTTGCTTTTATGAAAGCTTAAGGACTAAAAGTAATTTTTAACCTTAAAATAAAAGACACTAATATCTTTTAAAATTCATTTTGAATAGTTTTCAAACACTTGAATTTCTTTTCAAATAATTTATTTTTTAAATTAAATCCTTGAAAATATATTCCAAAATGCACCTTAAACTTACACTTGGTGTTGGAAGGGTATTATTATTGAATATCACTTTCCTCAAAGACAGTGGCAGAAGATAATTGTGTTTTCAGAAATTTGTTGTGAACATTTCCTCTCCTACCCCTGTCCCTCTCTAAAAATTAGGTAATATAAATCATGCTCCACTTCACAAAATAATGTATTATTAATACTTTAAAATGGAAACAAACATTATAGTACAAGTAGCCAAGTTTGATAAATCATGTATTATTAATAATTTAATTTATTATTGATATTATAGTACAAGTAGGTAATATAAATCATGTATATGTTTTACTCTTTTTCACTTAAAAGTAATTTTTATCTTGTTTGTGCCGTCGACGAAAAGGTTTATGAAAATTTTCTCTCTTCTCGATTTGGAGACCAACACTCTTACATAAATTTTCTCCACGTCCGATCGACACTCTCACCCCAAAAATTGAAGTTTTGACCGCCACATAAATTGCACGACAATGCACACCATAAATTGTTGTTTTTGGGTTTGTTTCATTTTTATATTAGGTGATTAATATTTTGATTACTATATGTATAATGTATATTATGTAGTACATAGTCTATATCTAACTGTACATTTGAAAGTATATAAACCATGTTAGATATTTAAACACCATTGTGTGTGTATTACACGGTTGTCATTTTATTTTCAATCAGAAAGAGAAAATGTATTTAATAATATTTTTTTATTTTCAATTGGAGAGAGAAAATGCATTTAATATGATATATTTTCCCATTTTCACGGCAATTTGTTAGTTTCAAGCATCTTCTTTCATTTTTCATGTTAATTTTATATGTACCTTTGAACATTGTATCAGATGTTTGCAAATACTCTAACCAATATATGAAATATAAATGTACTCAAATTACCACTCGAAAATTTCAAAATAATAGTATCCATATGATAGGACAATATATAAAATTCAAGTTTATATGGTTTAATGAAATTTCTTTATCAGTTATACCACAATATATAAATAAAAAATTGACTCAATTTTCAATATAAATCTTAATATATATTACAAATTCTATTTATGTACTACAATATATATCATAAATTCAAAGTAGTCGTAAATAAACAAAAATATATATCATAGTATATTAATCACATATAAACTAATGTTCAACATAAAATATATATATATATATATATATATATATATATATATCACTGTATATATAAAAAAAACTATCCTTGTTTATATAAAATAAACTAATATATATCACAGTATATATATATACACATTTATTCATCTTTTTTTCTTCGTGAAGTGCTTTCTGTCGCTGCCCATCCCCATCTGTTCGTCATGAAGCCTTAGATCTACCGTCGTGCCTTCCGACATAGTCGCCTTGCTTGTCGTTGTTGACTCGTCACCCTACCTATCGTTGTCGATGGTTGTGTCCGTGCATTGCAGTTGATCGTCATCGTTCAGAACCCCGCGCTGCTCGAATCCACTGTGCCCCAAAGCTATCATCCAAAACCCCGTCCCATTGATCATCACCGTCCTCCCTTGATGTGATTAGAGAGAGAGAAAGAAGAAGAGAAGGTAGGGGAGAGAAAAGAGATACAAAAACCCACTGGCGAGAGGAGACGAAGCCATGAATCAAGGAGGAAGAAAAAGAGAGTGAGAAAGAAGAAGAGAAAGAGAAGAAGAAGAAACGTGAGAAATTTTGGGGAAAAATGAGAAAACGAGAAATTTTTCCTTACTTTTTAAAAAATGAATTAATGATTGCATCAATACACAAAACCCTAGGCTATGAGAGAACACAAAACCCTAAATTTTTATTATTATTATGTTTTATAAAAATAGTGGAGGGATTTTAATAATAAATATAAATATTTATATTTTGTTAAACTATTTATGTAATAAACGGAACGTGGAAGACTATACAGGAATACAATTAAGGCCTTCTATATAGAATGATTAATACCGGTAAATATGACCTTGTCCTGCGGAAAGAAATATGGCCTACATGGAAAGTGATACTGGGCCCACTACTGCAATTGCCATAGTCGCTTACCAAACTAGACCACTCACTAAATGGGCCGTCGGGGGGCCCATTAAATAGACGTCAAAAGGACGCTTATACCCCCATGACTGAGAACATTTTTTCTATTATGTACACATCCTTTTAATTCTTACAATAATTCATCTGGCACTCACACCGCAGTAAAATGTATAATCAAATGATGGGCTGAAACTGTAGAACGTTCCTCAGCCGTCGATCATCGACTATACCAAACACTCCAATCCCAACGGCCGATATCGCAGAAGCCGCCATTTCTTTCTTCTTGCAGCTGCAGAGTGGGACCATTGACCAGAGTCTTCAGTTGAGCTTCTAAGAAAAGAATCCCTCTGTATATTTACACACTCAATTCCTCTTCCTCTATACCATCTCTGATCTTCTTTAGCTCTTTCGTTCTCTCTTTCGCCGCCATTCTTGCTCCGAAGAGAAACTGAAGAAAAGTGTCTTCAAAAAGTTCATCATTCGTTATCTTTTTCTCCATAATTTTTCCAGAAGTAGGTGAAGATGTGGTCGAATTGAAGTTCGGTGTTGCCATTATTCTGTACTTCTTAGGTTGGGTTTCTAAAGCTTTTCGACTTTTATGAATTTCTTTGGTGTCTTTATGATGGATTCTGTTCTGCTTTCTCCTCATTTTCTTTAAGAAGCCAACTACAAAAGATCCGAACATTTTTTTGGCATGTATTTGGATTTTGGCAATTCCCTTTTGTTTGGTTTGTTCATTTTAACTTTTTCCCAATCTTCCATTTTAGTTGATTGAGATGCATTATAACCGGCTTGTTGTTCAGGTCATTAGCTTTGGAACAGGAGCATTTTGTAGAAAGCAATCGGAAAAGAAAGTACATTGAGATCCACCTTCTATGAGGATGGATTATTGCATATGCCCTTTGAATTCTTTTGCTATGTTCTTTTAATGGTCTTTTTATTCAGAAGTGTTCCTTGAAGATCAGATATTCGGTTCCTTTTGTGCATTATTGTTTGCAGGCAGTTCCATAATTTGGTATCTCACGCATTCAATTGTACGTCCCTTTCATTTAGTTGTCCTAGATGATTATGGGGTTTCTTCTTTTTATTTTCCCTTTCTTTTTGTAGTATTTTGATTGTTTATCTTCTTTTGAGTATCATCCAATATCCAACTTATATTGTTATATACATTGTTTTGTTGTTAATTAGCTAATTATTCTTTCTTACTCAATAATTCCAAAAGCCCGTAGTCTAGATTGTGACACAAGCACAGTAGGATCTATTAAAATGTTGATTTTCTCAGGTTCAATTAATCATGATCATATATATATTTAGGTTGCTTTTGGACCTTCTACTCTATCTTGTCCATCTTGTTTATGTTTGTTTAACATCAAAAAAGTTCCAACTCATAATCATGAAAATGTTGCTCTAGGCTGAGTCAATATCATTGAATAGAAAAACGAAAAGGAAATAAGGAAGACAAAGAAAAGCTTCTTCAAAACTGCATGACAAGTGATACTTACCCTGGGTAATCACTGCTTTCTTTTCCTTGAGCCAGAGAGTAAGAACATCATTGACCTGAAGGGTTCTAATATATAAATATAATCAGGAGTGCAGATTTGATCGAGTGCAAAAGCAAAAGCAAAAGCGCTTCTTGTAGTCAAGACTATAACTTAGCAAATTTCCAAGTTGAGATTAATAGTTGTTTGGTTCAACGTTGAAGATATTTCAGGTATCCTTCATCTACCCATAAAGTTTTTTGGATGTGAATTTGTGATTTTCATAGTCTTATCTCTACATTTGGTAACTTCACTGTAGTCCAGTCCATACTGTTTCTCATTAGGAAAAAAAAGACTGTAATCTAGTATGTTTTTCATAGTCCCTGTATTTTGTTATCCAAATTCTCGTGCTAGGTATTTGATAGTGACACTGATGACTGACCATTGGTCTAATGGTAGGTGTTTTCACTTATAGCTCCTCATATGTCCCTTAATTGGTGCTGATTGGTTTATGGACTACAAAGAATTTCTGATGGATGGGTATTCCAGTAAACGAGTTCATATGGGAATTGTTTCTAGGAAGGGACTTGGTGTAGTTTTGAGGGATAACATGAAGCACCGGGATCAAAGTAATCAATACGATAACCGACTTGGCTGCACTGGCAGGATATGCTCCAGTAGTGGTGCACAAGTTCGCTGTTCAAATAAATCCAGCTCAAAAAGACCATTCCGCAGCTCAATTGGTAAAGAAGTTGTTGGAAGTTCCTCAAGTAGTTCCTCTGCAATCAGAAATCTCAGGAATTCTTTTCCATGGGCTTTTGGAAAGCTATCATCTAAGTTTACAGATTCATCTGAAAATAATAGCATTCATGATGAGTTGGAAGAACTGGAATTCATCTCACCTCCTGGATTGCTCCATACGTTCATGTAAAATCTGAAATTTCGGTGCCTGCTGATGGCGTGTTGATGGAAAGGGGAAGCTACAGTACAGAATCTAACAATAAATCTAAGAGAAACTCTGTTCAAAGATATGAAGTGGACAATCAAGATACTCATGCATCAATGCAGCCTAGAAGTCTTTGCCAAAGATCAAACAGTGGTTCCAGTTGGTACAATTCGAGAAACCTCACATGTGATTCAGTATCTAAAGTAATTCCATCAGATAGTTCTTTGCTGGAGCCCAACCTTGTGAGAAGGAAGAATGTAACGAAGAAGATGCTATATGATGGCGAGTACAATTCCAGTTCTAGAGGAAAGAAGGCGAGTGGAACCTCCCAAGGACAAAAGTGTGTGTATTGGCATGACATTTCTATTTCTGATAAACAACCAGGTGGAAATGTGTTTCACAGGCAAAATGTTCTTTCATCACATGGGACTCGAAGTTTGACTAGTGTATGCAATGGTGCAAGGCATTAGTAACGTTTGGTTGTTGCAGGATTTCCAGGATTTACTAGCGATGACTTCGGTGATGCCTCAGTCTAGTGTCTCCAGTTCCTCAATGCTTCTAGTTCAATTTAGTTATCTTCAGAATCACACTCCAAGCATCGCATGACTTACCCTGAACCAGAAGGCTATGGTCAAAGTCTACATGTCAATGGACAAGCTACTCCTGCAGAAGTTGGTCTTTCAAGCACTTCAACAAATGTAAACAGTTTTAAATGCCACAATGTCGATGGAATTGCTGAGGTATTTTGACTTCTTGTCTCATTTTTATGGTTTCCGGAAAGAGTTGTCACTTAATTATTATACAATTTGCAGGTACTATTGGCGTTGGAAAGAATTGAACAGGAGGAGCTAACTTACGAGGAATGTAATCTTTTGCTTCTTTTCAGATTTTTATCTCACTAAGAAAAAAAGAAAAAGAAAATAGCTGCTGAGATGTCTTCATTTTTTGTCTTGCAGCAAGCCATTCTTCTTGAGACGAGTATGTTCCTCAAGAGCCTGAATATCTATGATCAGCACAGAGACATGAGGAGAGACATAAGGCTTGACATTTGATAACATGACATATGAGATTAGCACTTACTTTTTGAAAGTAAAAATCAGTTGGAATACATCTGCAATCTGTACTTATCATATATAATGGTTTTGCTAAATACTCTGCAGTAGTCTTCACCTCTCTTCTCTCTTCTATTTTTAAACGGCAACTTTTAGATTTAGAAGAGAGAAAGGGGACAGTAAGCACAACACTGTCTGAAGAAGCACTGACAGAATGCCTTAATAGAAGCATCTATCAGTCTAAACCTAAAGGAGAAACAACCACGGTGTCAAATGCTGTATTTGTCAGGTTCCCTTTCCGACCCTTCCTTTACTACTATTCATCTAGTCAATTTTAACACCAGGAAGGTTGATTGGTGTCTAGATTGTCGTACAAAGAAAATATGAAAGCGACTTAGGAAACGGATCAAGCAAATCAAATTTCATTTTGGATTTGAGAATAACATAGGCAACATATGCCGTATTCAAGGTCTAAAAAATTCAAATTATACCTCTATTCCTCTATTTTCTTTGATCTTCACTTGAACAATCAGGCAATCACCTTGTTTTCAGGTTATTGATTTTCACTTGAACGTTATGTCATAATCTACCAACCCGGGCTATGTTATTAGTATAACATACCTAGAAATTCACCTTTTCCATCCTTTTAGCCGGATGATTTTTCTCATAGAAATTTGGATAGTTTTTTATATTTTTTATGCCAGTGATAATTTAAATCTTTTTCTGTCCCAACCTTTTTGCAGGAAGAATATGTGATTGGAGATGAAGTTGGGAGAGACTGCAATGTGAGCATAAGTATCCTGTAGCATGCATTCAACAGTGGCTGAGGTTGAAGAATTGATGTCCCATTTGCAAATCCGCAGCAGCAGCTTTATGTTATAAACCCAAATCAAATTTTACCATCAGATAGTTTCCACTTCCTAAAAATTTAGGATTTCCTTATATGCAACTTTATGTTTCTTTGTAACAAATTACATTTATCAACACATTCAAATAGTTGATCTCAACTCTCTATTGATTTGTGAATGAAAATTGTTCATAAGCTGATTGGAAATCAATTATTTTCCCCACCCCCTTCTTTTTTTTAATCGAAAGCATAGATCCTAAATTCCAAACTCCGATGGAAGGAGAAAAATTACAAACGTCATGATTACAAATGGAGGCTAACCAATATGGGAAATCAGACAGCAAACAAAGATATGGGTCGGATGATTCCAATCTCTGTTCCCAAACCGCAAACTCACATAATGGAACAGGAACGCCAACACCCAAATTTCTTCAATTAGATGTAAGACCTCAAGAAAAGGGTCTGTCGAATGGCTTACCATATCAATCGCTAACTTTAACTCACAATCAGAGAAACTAGTAATGTTTCCCACCTCAGACAGATGAACAAATTTTGGCCCCTCCAAGATTGCCCACGCTTCCGCACGAATTACAGAAGCCACAAGAAGCAATGTTCAAAACCGAAGATTCATTGAGCAAAACACAACCAAAACCAGACGCATCCACACCGTCTTTACACGATGCATCCACATACATGACAGAAATCAATGATGTTCTTATTTATACTACTTGAATTAAGGGGTAAATTGTAAAAACCAACCCCTAAAGTATAGTTGTAGTTGCAATTACACCCTTAAACTCTCAATTTTAAAAATTAAGCCATCAAACTTTTACAAATGTTTCGGGTCAAATTGGACCTTCAAATTTACATAATTGTATAATTGTAACAATAAGTTTGAAGGTTCAATTTTTATCATTTGTGGGTTTAATTTCTACAATTATTGTAAGTTTGAGGATCCAATTTTAACATTGAGGAGCCTAATTTTTACAATTAAAAGTTAAAGAGGTGTAATTATAACTACCACCATACTTCATGGGTGATTTTTGCAATTTGTCCTAATTCAATTAATGCAGTAACTTAATTAATTTATTGTAGACCATTTTATTTTATACCTTGATTTCTGATGTCTAATGAGTTTAATATAATTTAGTTCGACCCTTGTGGATTTAACATTTTAATATGATCTTCCATGTCAATTGAAATAAAAAAATTGGGTTATATTGTCGATTTTTGAGGTTAGTATATATGAAGCCATTTAAAGATTGTTCCATGTCGAATGCAACATTCATGGATTATTTTCCTAGGATGTATTAATTTCATAAGGGGAAGAAAATCGGGCTCAGTAATTAAATTTACTGAAGGCACTAAGCTCTTTGACACGTTTCATGGTGTTTTCAAATCCATCCAGTTTCATGAAAATTGGTTTACTACAAAAATCATAAGCCTAAACTTCCAAAACATTTTGGTTTACCGCCAAGCAAATACAATAAATCATCGAACGAAATATAGTATAAGATATAAATTACATCATAGAAGTCGATGATTTGATTGTACACTCACAATATACTTCCAACCAAAAAAATGACAACAAATTTGACATTCATACATGAGAATATACACATTTCCATCAAGTAAATAGCCAAAAACCACTTAGAGATGTAGAAAGTTGAACAAAAAAGAGAACATATGAACACAATGATTAAATAGCTTTGAAATGACTTTGAAATGTGCGAGTTCAACAATAGTCAAGAATGGAAGATTAAACTATTCACCTTTTAAATTATAAAGTGTATGTTTAAGAGCGATTTTGAAATGATTAGAACAACTTTTTTCATGTTCAAAATCATTCCAAAATACACATCTAATCACTCAAAATCACTCCGAAATACACCTTAAGCATTATAGAATCGTTTCCCAAACATGTCAAAAAAGAAATGTCATCAACTTCTGAAATTTGGAAATGTGCTAATTATTGTCATTGCAATGATAATAATAGAAAAAAATTCATAGACCAAACAACGTGGAAGGTCTGAATAGAGAAGAGTGAAACCATCAGAACAAGTTCATAACATAGGGGTCCTGCCAATCCAATTCAATAAATTATACTCTCCCACATTAGAATCATTCTGGAAAATGAACAAAACAATCTCCATTACGGCCATTTGACTTGCACATGATTACATGAATAGAATACTAGGGGCATGTACAAAGCCTATACTATCAAAAGTACATCCATATCCCAATGTATTGTGCATAACTTAGTAGACAAAAGTACTAATTACCATCTCAAAAGTCATGGTTTGATCCCCTACCTCGCACTTGTTGAACTCCAAGAAAAACAGAAAAACCGAACACTTTTACTCAAGTGCTTTGATAAAGTGACTTCTGAATCATTTGAATATCTCATTGCATCAAAGTCATAAATCTAAAGAGTGGATACAAGTCAGTATAAACATTAGATTTGCCACAGTAATTTCTACTCCTTCCTTTGAACTATCAAAAAACTTCCTCCAGCTCACTAACAAAACAAGACATGTTAACATCAGACATTGACTTACATGCAGCAGAAAGTTTAGACATAGCTGAGTGAGTTTAATGAAACCAGAATTTGTTGCACACAGCAACATGATCATCCTGAAAACCAAAAGCGAACACTACATATAAATGGGAATTAAGAAACAGGATAAAGCAGAACTAGGATAGCACAGCTGGTCAATATCAAAATTTTCAAAGAAATCTGCATACCTTTAAAATAAGCATACCACTCTTGGTATGAACAGCAAAGAACAAAGACTGCAGTTTGATGATCACTAAGCCCAGAACAACCAAATTTTCAACATATTATGCCAAATCTTGGATCATTCAGGGGGTAACAGAAATTCAATTTTAGAAGATATAAATTAGATGAGAGAAACAGTCCTCAAAACTGGAAAGTATGTTCAACTAATCCCAAGACAAAAAAAGATTAAGGCTTTCTTTTTATTTAATCGACATCATATAAATAATGTATTTTCAAAAATATTGACAGAAATAGAATACTTTTAATCAGTAACAAAGTAAATCGTCTCGTAGCAGAAATTTTATCTTAATTCTCAACAATCCCTAGTTAAATTTTTTTCCCCAAAACAAACCTTACATCTGCACAAAAAATAATAATTATTATTATTAAAAAAACAAAAAACAAAACCAAAAAGACTTCAATTATGGGAGTCAAAATAAAGCTTGTGACATGATATGTAATGAAGGAAAGGTACTGTCACATTGATATGGACTTCGCCACTTCACCTTGATTGCTTCATTATTGTTTCCCTTGTGCATTACGGATTTTGAAGTTCATAGGGTACTCAGCAATTGTTACTTCAAAGGTTATTTCATAATATGACCATATTCAGCTAAAAATGAAGAAAATTTTTTGCTGACAAGAAAGCAATATCATAAGAAAGAATTGAGTAAATCTCTCAGAGGAAAACTAAATCAATAATATGATGATGGCAAGGCACTTCTGATAAAAAGCAGACATCACAAGACCAGGTCAAGCTTTCCACGATTAATACAATGCTTAATAGTACTGTGGATGCAAATATAATTTGCCTACCAAATCCAATGCACCAGCACATAGAACTGTAAATAATCTGAGCAGGAAAGAAAATTTGTTATTTCTGAAAAGATCAGGTACCTTTCGAGTTATTATGGCCTTGTGACTCTTGTCTACTTCAAACTTCAATCATGACGTTAACCTTTAATAAGAATTATCTGCATCCAATTGGTCATGGCATTTGTAGAGCATTGATTTGTTCAGAAGCAAGCGGAATATCTGGTTGCAGACACCTTGAAATCAGGCTGTGCTGCTCCTGAGACTTGAACTTCCCACACACATACATACACATATATCGAGAGGGGCAGCTCACATTATTCCATATTGCAAAAGTGGGATTAAGAATAACTAATTTCAGTTAGAAGATGAGAACAGCATGATTATATATTGAATAATCATATAGTTGAACAAGAGACCAAACTATAAAGCGCATTGAAATGGATGTTAATTTGTTATTGATATTGAAATTCCAATAAATTCTCAGATTCTAAAGATACATACAGAGCACCTGAAGCTCTCACCCAGGTGATTCATCTTTCACCAAACTAAATGACAGTATCCCTGCAAAACTTTTTTGATTCTCTCAAAAATAAGTTACAAGAAAAGCTAAGTTACATGGTAGTGGCAAATGGAGCCAACATGAATGCTAAAAATGCAACAGAACAACCTTTGACGGGCATTCTGGCCGAAAGCTCCCCCTTTCTTAGTCGAATTAATTCAACTTCCTCAATGGAGCAGGCAATGATGTTACAATATTTTAGCATGGAAACTTGGAGCCTGAACCAAGAGGGAGAGATCAAGTATACCCCAGCAAGATGGGAAGAACGGTAAGACATCCCAGGTCAATTTTAAAGCCCTAAGGACCAGAACAGACCAGCCTTGGATGGCTGTAGAATAAATAAAACCTTTGCAACTGCTTATTCCTCGAAGGCACGCATACAAACTTTCTCTAACAGCAAAGGCCAATCTTCCCCAAGCTGCTTTGGATTAAGCTCCATAGCAACTTTGAAATCAAGCAATGACACCGAGCATTCTAAACTCTTTTCCTGCAAAACTTCAGATCGCCCGTTGATATTCTGTACACGTAGGTGGTTAGTAGGCCACATCCCATTTATAACCTTCCCTTGATTCTGTTGCTTCTGGATAGGGTGCCCCGATTGTTCAAATGTAGACCTTGCTCTCACCAACTCAAGGCAAGACTTTATCAATTGCTTCAGGTATACATCCAGAGTATTATTCAGGATGTTAGGACATTCCATAGAAACACCTTCAAGTCCTTGTGCAGTTGCAATTTGCTCCATGCGTTTTCTCACTGTCTCTGGATCAGACAATCCAATACTGTCATAACAACTTAGGAAATCACCACTACTACTGACTGGCAAGGCCTTGCGTGCCCCACCTACACTAGCTGAACAAAATGGAATACCAAGAGGTGGAAGTAGAGGACCACTCAGGAAGCTTAACGGATCCGACTGTTCCACCTCCTCTCCTTCTTCAAGAATAGCTGCTTCTGTTGGATGTATCCTTGGTTTTTCTGATGGCCGCTGAACTGCTTCATCTATATCATTCTCAG
The DNA here is from genome assembly GCA_031780015.1 of Citrullus colocynthis. Classification (NCBI taxonomy): domain Eukaryota; kingdom Viridiplantae; phylum Streptophyta; class Magnoliopsida; order Cucurbitales; family Cucurbitaceae; genus Citrullus; species Citrullus colocynthis. The sequence goes on from QLSR01001487.1 coordinate 1,714,943, forward strand.
GTAGCTCAGCTACTGCTTGGAGATGCTGAACCGGTCTCTGATAGTCACACATGGTTACATTACCATTCTCTGTAATAACTTTGCTGCTGCCATCCTCAGTACCAGTTGATTGATACGAAAGACATGTGATTTTTCCATTTGGACCAAGTGGACTTGGCCTATCTCTAAACTTTCCACGTAAGACAGATCTACCCTTCCGGGGGGATACTGGAAGAACTCCATTTGACCAAAGTGGTATACTCTGACTCTGATTTGGGAAGGCAGATCCAGTTTGTTCAGGGCCATCTTCCCTGCAAGGAGAGTTGTTTGAAGGTTGTAGAACAGATTGAGCGTGTCCTGAAACATTTATTGGTGGTGGGGTCTTGGCTACACATGCATTCTTCAAAATTGACCTTATCAATTGATTGTGGAGCTGAATATTCTCCCTTCCAAGCACACGAACACACACCTTATCAAATTCAACCTTGCTCAGCTTCTGACCCAAAAATCTACTCAAGTAGAAGAAGTACCGCTTGGACTTGTCATTTCTAAGTTTTTTAACTATCTGAGCTTTCAAGTCGCCTAAATCAATTCTGGAGCTGTGCTCAGGTTGCATTTCTCCAGAGGCCGGTTGGGTTCATACACTATAAACTGTAGCTCCAAACCCCAATCACTCGAATTGAAGCTGAATTGTAGTATTGTACCAATACAAAATCCCCCAGAATTTATACTTCCACGTCATTCAGAACAAATCAAGTGAGAAAAGCCGCACCATTTGGGGGAATATATACATACATACATACATAGTACGTGCACCAAGCAAAAAGGGGGGGTTTACAGCAGCCTGAAATCATAATTCCAGCAATGACTGAGTAACATTTAATTTAGAATGATTACGCAATCAACAAGAGAGCCAGGAAGCATTAGAATGCAAACCCAGATCTATACTCCGAAAACCAAAACCCTAGAGATCAAACCAGCTAAAGTCACTAAACCCCTCAAAGAAACAATTAGAAAATCGAGCTCAGAAAGAGAAATTGATCATCGCGAAAAATCAGAGCCCTAACTCGGAATTGGAGAAAACACACACACACACATACACACACAACAAAAACACAAAAACACAAAAAACCACCTACCTGGAAGGAGAAGAACGCAAGGGACGCGAATTGCAGGTAAGTAACAATAGAGAAAACCCTCGTCCGTTAGACGCAATTGGGGATGTGGGGGAAGTTGGGAGTAGGAAATTGGAAGTAAAATGATGGAGATCAGTAAAGAGGATGAGAAAAAGGGGAAGTTGGAAAAGGGATTGATTGAAGAAGAAAGAGGGTAAATGAAGAAGAGGAAGAAGAAGGAAAGAAGCTGAGAAGCATGGAAATGGAAAGAGAAGAAGGGGTTTAGAAGAAGAAGAAGAAGAAGAAGAAGATTGTATGGAATGAAATGAAGTATGAAGCTCTGACCTCAACGAAAAAAAAAAAAAAAAAAAAAAAAAACCGACACCAAAAAAAAAAAAAAAAAAAAAAAAAAAGAAATATAAAAAAAAAAAAAAAAAAAAAAAAATTTTAATTTAAAAAAAAAAAATATAAATATTTTTTCTTTAAAAAAAAAAAAAAAAAAAAAAAAAAACTTAGTTGGAAGAATTGCAGCGAAAAACCAAAGTTCAGTGAGTGGGTCCCAATCCTTCCCACCCAACCCTTCTTGCCTCTCTCTCCCTCGAGGTCTTTTCTTTTCCTTTTCTTTTTTTTCTCTTTTCTCTTTTCCCAAACAAAATACTCTTCCCCTTTTTCTTTCTTAAATTAACACCATCACATCTGTAAGTATATGTATTTTAGAAAAAGATCGATTTATACCTCTTAAGTTTAGGAGTTTGATTTATTATGTTTTATTTGGATAAAAAAATCTTCCTCAAACTTATAATTATATGGTTAACCTTTTTCGTATCTATATTTTAAAATATGTTTAATTTTAATCTTGTACTTTTAAATGTCTAAATTTAGTCCCTCGAAGTTTATCTCTATCAAAATTGATTAAGTTATCATAATAATATTTATAGAAAGAAACACAATAAAGTGAATACATTTTCAAAATTTATAGTGAAAATGCTAATAAAAAAAATCAAAAGTAATGAAAAATACCCAATAAACTAATGGTAGGGACTAAATTTAAAATTTATTAAAAGTACAGAGACTAAAATTAGATATTTTAAAGTATAAAGACTACAATTGAACAAACTCAAGAGTATAAGGACCAAAATGATATTTTAACCTAATTATATTGATTAAATTCATGAATCAATCTCGATTCTTAAGGGGCGTTGAGTTGAGTTATGAAGTTTATAGTCAATATGTTGAGTTAGGAAGTTTGTGTTTGGAGAGCAAAGTTGGTTAGTTTGGAGTTGGGACACTTTAGAGGGATAGAAAGAGAAAGAAGGGGAGTCAATAAATATGCAAACTTTCAATAGCGAAAATGTTGGAGCTGGTGGAATTGAGTTATTTAACATTGACTTATGAAGTCAGTGGGTTGAAAAGAGAATTTTCTTTGAAAATTGTTCATGCGTTTACTCTAATCCTCAATTACGTAAAACTGACATTTGAAGAATTCTACGCACGTTTGAGAATTAATGCATGAATGATTTTCAAAAGTAATTGTAATGAAGAGTCTAAATTGATTGATTGACTATGAAAATTTGAGAGTTTAATTAACTTGATTTATAAGTTCCACATGATATTAGTCAAATGAAATCTGAAAGAGAGTATAAATTGATACGCTTACAAAAATCAATGGTTTAAATTTGATATAATTATTAGTTTAGGACTTTAATTGATACAACCCCTAAAGTTTAAGGGTATAAATTAATGTTTACACTTATTTATTTATCTATTTATCGTCTTTCAACTTCCATAAAATTTGTAGTCTCATGTCTCTTGACTTTGGGTTTAACAATTTAGTTTATGTACTAAATCTATATCGTTATACTTAATCTGTACCGTCAGAAAGTTCTCACAAAAATGAAGTAAACACACAATAAATCAAATTGTTATAGTAGTAGGATTCAAAGACTATATTATTAAGAAATTGAACGTGCGAAGAATTATTTATTAATTGGTTAGGTATACTTTTTTTAGTACAATAACGAGAGTAGGGAATTCAAACGATAGACCTCGTGGTTATTAGCACACTCGTATGTCAATTGAATTATACCTATTTTGGCAATTGATCCGATATACTTAAATGGACAAAATTGTAGAAGTTGATTTGTGGTTGAAAATCCTTATTTGACATCAATTTTTGTAGGAACTATAATTAAACTCTCAAATTTAAGATACAAACAAATTTGCATAATGTTAAAAATCAATTTCAATGATGTTTTTGCATGTTAATGAATAATACATGTATTAATAATAAAAAGGTAATTGTTTTAAATGTCAAATTTGTTGAAAATATTTTTAAATATTGTAAAATGTTGTTGTCGATTAGTGATAGACTACTAGTGTCTATTACTGACACCAATTTGTCATTGTCTATCATTATCGATCACTAATAGACAATGCCATTTTGCTATATTTAAAAACAACTCATAATAAATCTAATTAACATAACCAAATTAATTATAGTAAAAATAAATACCACATTCACATATGGTAAATAATATATGTATAAGTTCACTAAATAAGATACCAATTACAATCTCAAATGTCGATAGTTCAATTTTTCCACCTCCCAATTTATTAAATAATAATAATAATAATAAAAAAGACCAATGCATATGTCATTTGCAATAAAGAAAGAGCTTTCAATATTTTTGTTAATATTTTTTTAATCTAAAACTCTAAATTTAATATAAATCATGTTTTTTTTAATTATTATTAATGAACAATTAGTAGTTGACAAAATCTTTTAGTATGAGTCAACTTTAACAGAGTTTAATTAGTTTAAATATATCGTTAACCAAAATGTGTTTAAACTAGAAGCATTATTAAAAGAAAAACTTTATATTATGAAAAAAAAATATTAATTTTAAAGTTACTTTGATTCTATGGACTGTTTTAGATAGATTCAATATCATTATAACAAAACAGAAAAAATAATGATTTAATTTTTTAAAATATATATTGAAGGTGGATAGTTGAAGTTGAAGGGATCTATCTTTTATTAATCAAGCACTCTTCTCAACCATCATAACCGTCCTGACTTGTGGCTACTAAAGGGGACAAAAAAAACTGCCCCATTTTTGGTAGTTAAGTTCTTTATTTCTCATTTAACTTCTCTTTTCCCTCCCTTTTTTCTCATTAGATTAAAGAAAGAAACTGGATAGCAAACTTTGATTGATTAGACTTTAATTAGTTTTGTTGGCTAAATCCAAATTCAAAAAATTCAAAATGCAACCTTGGTTTATAACTCTTTGATTTTTTAATTTTTAAAATAGTGTGATAATATTTGAGTTCCTACTTCATAGTAAAAAAAAAAAGAAAAAAAATCCTTTTTATAGTCATTTCGTTTTAATTTCTATGTTCTTGAACATTGTCGATTTTCTCAGTTTATTAATTATTTACAAAAATTTTTATTTTTCTTAAATAAACATCTGAATTATGCCAAATTCCAAAAAAAAAAAAAAAGACTTATTTTTAAAAATAAGTCTTTTTTTTTTTTTTTACTATGAAGTAGGAACTCAAATATTATCACACTATTTTAAAAATTAAATAATCAAAGAGTTATAAACCAAGGTTGCATTTTGAATTTTTTGAATTTGGATTTAACCAACAAAACTAATTAAAGTCTAATCAATCAAAGTTTGCTATCCAGTTTCTTTCTTTAATCTAATGAGAAAAAAGGGAGGGAAAAGAGAAGTTAAATGAGAAATAAAGAACTTAACTACCAAAAATGGGGCAGTTTTCTTTGTCCCCTTTAGTAGCCACAAGTCAGGACGGTTATGATGGTTGAGAAGAGTGCTTGATTAATAAAAGATAGATCCCTTCAACTTCAACTATCCACCTTCAATATATATTTTAAAAAATTAAGCATATTTCATATCAATTTTTTTACCATAGTTTGCATATTTTTTAAAGTAAAAATGTTGAATACTTAATGAAATTCTAAAAACAAAACACAAGTTATTAATTTTTTTTTAAAAAAAAAATTAAAAAAATATTTATAGGCTTAATTTTAAAAAAAAAAACTAAAAACTAAAAACCAACCAAACAAGATCTTAAGAACAATTCTTTTTTTTTCGAGCCTTGGGTTTGATTTTGAAGACACTCATAAATAGTAGATAACAAAACACGTAACAAGTAGAATTTATAAGTTTTTTTTTTAAAAAAAATTAAATGATTATCAAATAAGACCTAATCTTTTAGTTTCCAAAATTGACATGGATTTAAAATACATTGTTAGAAAGTAGATAATAAATCAAAGAAACTCATATGTGAAAGTAGGATTTACGAATTGATTTGTTAATTATTAATTTTTTTTTTAAAAAGAATATAAATATAAACATATGATTTTAACTAAGATGTTAAAAGATTTATATCCTCCTACCCTCACTTGTTATTAAACTAAAAAAAAAAAAAAATTCAAATAATAATGTCACTGTAATCATTACATTTTATTATTTTTTTTAATGAACAATTTTAAATACTTTTATCGAACTAATCTTGTCAACTCAAATATAATTTAACTGATTATAGTATAGTGGCTTCTCAAACCATAGAAGTGGGAGATTCAAACCATAAATTTCATAATTGTTAACATATAATGGATGATGCTAGCTGAGTTATACTTATTTAACATATATATTATTATTTTACTACATTCTTTAAATTTAATTAAACTTTAAGGGGAAAATAGAAAATGATTTTCATCAGTTTATATACTTCTCGAAATTTTGATAAAATTTCATAAGTTCTTTTAAACGTAAACAGTAAGTAAAATAAAGAAAAAAACACTATTAAAAAATAAAGAAAAAAAAGGCTTATTTTTAAAATTAAATTCTAAGAAAGTATTAATTGGTTAAGTCGCATTAACAAACATGATGTGCACGTGATTTTAATGTAAAGTGAAGTTAAAATTCCTCGTTAGACTGTCCACCAGTTAGGTCCAACTTGGAAAAGTCGTTTTAACATTCAAATTGGGCCCATTAGAAAACCGGAACGCTCGGCCCAATTATAAGATGTTGGGCCTCAAATCATCAAACTTCAAAGTTTGGGTTGGAATTTGAGCCCGTTTTGCACACAACAGAGGCCCAAATACAGGCCCATTCGTGGATACACACAACGGTCAATTTGAGCATGACTTAGCGGATAAGATATAAATTATCATCTTTGTTAATGTCAAATTTTGACCATGAAAAATACACCTTACCTTCATGTGACAACAAGTAAATTTGTTATTTGGAGAAGAGAGGACCTGTCAAACAAAGAAAAATCGTTTTGATGCCAAAGTTAAAAATCAGAATTGTAGAATAGAGAAGATCAGAAGTTTTACTTGAAGTTTCAAATTTCTGATCAAGTTTAAGATACCTCATATAGAATTACAATAATGTATTTATAGGGAGAATGAGATACTTACTTTTTCCTTTTAGGATTCAATTATTTGGAACCTTTCTTATCCTAGATAATATAAGATCTGATTGGATAAATGATTTTCTGACACTTAGATTTGAATTAAGTCCACTTTATATTGTATTTATCTTCTCTTATCTTTCTTCGATTTTTTGGCTATTTCGTTGGATCCAAATTCAACCACAACAATCTTAAAAATTAGTTGTTAAACTAAAAAAGAATGAATCGTAACAAAGATAAAAAAAAAAAAAAAAAAATTTGCTTGGCTCAACAACAAATGAGGGAGAGAGAATTTGAGCCTTTATCCCTGGTTGATGGGATTAAAAATTAAGACATTAAGGCAATTAAGCTTAAAACATTAAGAAGAGTGAAAATGAGTTTTATTTATTTATTTATTATTTATTTATTTTTTTTCTAAAGTACAAATATAATCATTGGGGTGGAAGATTCAAACTTCTATTTTGGTAAAAAATATATATTTTATATCAGCTAAGCTAAACTAAGATTATGTTAATGTGAAAAGGGTAATTTGAATTTGGAGTCAAATGATTATTTTTTCATTACTATTAATGTCCCTTTTTTTCAAGTTTTTTTTTCTTTTTTTTTTTCTAATGTCGTTTTTCCCAATTGTTGAAAATAATTAAGGATGATTCTATGTCCTTATTAGAACACAATAAAAGAGTGAATTATTCATACTACCCTCATGCTTTACTAATAAAGGTTTAGGCTACCAGTGGGAGTGAGAGATTAAGAAGATTAGTGAGCACAAATGTGACTATGGGAGTAACACGAGCACAAATGAGAGAGTGAAGGAGGAGTGTGAGAGAATGAGCTCGAGGGAGTGAGGAAGGGGAGTCCTAGCGTGTGAAAACACAATTGTATTAAATTAGTTGAATCTGTGCACGAGTGTAAAGAAGGCAGTAGGACCATACCTAGCGTGTGAGAACACTAAAATCATGAGACACAGTATTGATAATTCCCGCATTCTTTGTCTATTTTAACAGTGACAATAATTGTTGATGCCAAATTTTGACCAAAGGAAAATGCACATAACTTCCACGCGACAACAACGATAAATTTGTAATTTGGGGAAGAGAGAACCTACAAAACAAAGACAAATGACTCTGATGCCTAAGTCAGTAAGAGAGTCAAATAATAGAAAAGAAGTCAGAAGTTTTTATATACCTATGATGAAGCTATTATGGTGTATTTATAGGAATTTGATGTACGATTTATCTTAAATCTACTAAAATTAGGATATGAGATTTTACTAATCCTAAGCAACCTCAATTCTTTAACTATTTCAATTTATCTTATTTTATTTTATCTCAAATTATCTTAATTTATCTTATCTTATCTTGATTTTTGCTTTAAAAAAATTAACCCACAACATTAGCCTCCACTTCCATGTTGGGCCACTTATGAGCTAAACATCATGGACTCAATTTGAGAGTATAATTACTCTAACTTGTATTGTTTCAATGACCTTGTCGGTTAGCTCTTAACAAGGTTGAGCTTTTCACCGGTGACATGTGAGGTGCCAGAAGATTGACTTATTAAACTTGTAAGGTTGACGTTGGGTACTTCTTTGGACGATACTCTAGGCCCTAAAATTACCTTGATAGTGTTTTAAGGTGGTTCCTAGATTATCACGAGAATGACCTATGATACCCTGTCTATAGGGTCGAGTTTTGGGGTTCCTCCAGGTTTGGTTAGAATATTGTCAAAAAGATTGAAGATTGATTTCCATAAGATTATAAGCACCGTCTCGAGAAAGATGAACATCAATTTTTTTTAGAGGTGAGATGGCTAGCAAATGACATTCTCTAGAGCTTGAGATTTCCCTAGAAAGAGATAATCGGTTTCAAGGACATGATGTAGCCAGAAAATAGCCCTCTTTGGAGCTTGAGACTTTTCTTTAGAAAGACGATGATCAATTTTTGAGAGACGATGTAACCAATAAACGACCATCTTTGGATCTTGAAATTTTCTTTAGAAAGATGATAATTGATTTTTGAGAGATGATATGACTTCCATGTAGTTATCCTTAGTTTCAACTGTGGGTGACCAAGCCCTAGTTTCCACGAAATAATTCGACTAAAAAATTGTTTGAATCCCAATTGGTTTTCTTATGATAACTCTCTTTAGGAATAATTCATGTAGAGATTTGAATATTTAATTTTTCATGTTTTGAAATCTGAAAAAGTTGATTCCTTCCAATTCCTTTGTTTATTAGACTTCTTTTATGTTGTGTTTGAAAAGTTGTCTTCTCATGAAACTTTATGTGCTCCAATTGTCTTTCTCTAGTGTTTCTTGCATAATCAATTTAAATTCCAACGAACGCATTAACGAATTGTATGAATAAAATTGCAAATTTTCGACAACAAGTTCTTCGATCATGTTTGCTAGTGTAGATTCTTTCAATCCACTTTATCTTGAGTAATGTTGGTGAAATTAACGACTAACACCTTTGATTTGTTATTTTACTTTTGAACATGAATGCTTTTGCATTTAATTTCTTTAAGATTTTGATTTGCTCTTATTTTAGCTTCTTTACATTTGCTAAGTGACATCTTTCTCAAAGAACCATTGTGATGTTTGCTTGATAGAGAAGCATATCCCTTGTTGTTTTTGTTTGATAGAATATACCTCGTAAATCTACTTTTTGTTTGACAGGGAATCATATCCCAGTAAATCTACTTTTTGTTTGATAGGAAGCATATCCCTGCAAATTTGCATTTTTGTTTGATAGGGACCCTATAATTTGCTTTCATTTGACAAAAAAACATAACTTGTGAAAATCTCTCATAAAAGCAAGGTATGCTAAGATAAGATTGACCTCGGAGTGTCGGTCTTAAAAGGTCGGAAGGTCGGTCTCAGCCTCAACCCAATCGGACTCGTCAAACATCGAGTTGTGGTTTTTCTTTGATTGTCTCCTCATCTTTCGAGGTTTTAGTTGATTTTGTCTCTGGTGATGCTCATCGACCTCAACTTAACCTTTCAAAGCAACTTTTTTTTCATTGATAAGATTGAACCTCGACCTCAGCCTCGAACACTTTATGTCCTTAAATCGGCCTTGATCTATAAAATTTTGATCATAAATTCACGTTCCATCAATAATTTTGAGCCTCAGCGTCGACCTTGACTCTTTGCTTCAACTTGATCTCCTCGGCCTTAACCCTGATTTTAGTTATCTTCATCTGAATTTGGTTCTTGTTCCTCTTACTTATGCTTTGTAAGGTATGTAGGTTGTTAGTTGAACACTTACTTCACCACAGACGACACCAACAGTTGATGTCAAATTTTGGCCAAGGGAAAGACCTTCATGTGACATCAACGGTTGAATTTGTAATTTGGAGAAGAGAGAACCTGCAAAACAAAGAAAAAAAAGTTTTGATGTCTAAGTCAGTAAGAGAATTAAATAATGGAGAAGAAGATGAAAGTTTTTAGATACTTTAATGAAGCTATTATGGTGTATACATCGGACTTGATCTAGGATTTATGTATTAGGATATGAGATTTTCCTAATCCTAATCAAATCACATATCCTAATCATGATCGAATTTTTTTCTGTTTCAATTTATCTTATTTTATTTTATCTAAAATTATATTGATTTATCTTATCTTATCTTATTTTTTATTTTATTTTATGTGGTCAAACTTCCCTACCTTAAAAAGTGAGAGTAAATAGCATTAACCCTCTGAAATTTAGCTCATCTGAAAAAGGAAAAAAAAAAAAGAAAGAAAAAAAACTCATTTTTTCATTTTAAACTGTTTTATATTTCAACCACGTCAAACCTAGACATTCTATTCTCTTTCTCTTTTTAATTTTTGACTTCTGATTCATATAAATTACCAAATGTCCCAATATTCAGGCTTTTTTTTTTTTTTCTTTTTTCTTTTTCTTCCTTTCTGAAGGATTGTGTCGGCTTAATGAACGGCCAAAATTGTAGCGAAAAAAAAGTGGCTGTCAGTCTCAGTCTCACACACAAAACCGGTTTGTTACCTCCATCTCATTGCTTTTCTTCTCCCCTGTAAAATATTATTTTAATTTTTATATTTTTGAAATTTGTTCATCTTAGTCTTTATATTTTTAATAGTCTAATTTTAATAGATCTTAAATTTAGTTTGTAAGTATTAATTTATTATATTTTTTAAAAATAGGTTATATATTAACATTTTAAGGATTTTTTTAAATATAGCCAAATGAATTAAAATATTTAATAAATATACTAAAATTTTCCAGTCTATTTGCAATAAAAATACTGCAATAGATCATGATAAATTACTATCTGTGTCGCAGATAGTAGTTTATTGCGATCTATCATAATCTATCGCAAATAGACTGTGAAATTTGCTATTAGTTGTAAATATTTTCAACAATTTTCCATTTAAGATAATTTCCCATATTTTTACTATAAATTCTAAAAATATATTTGTTGGATTGGTATGACAACCCTAGAGGGAGATGAATAGGGTTTATTAAAACTAATTAAAACTTTTTAAGCCCAATTAAGCAAATTAACAAACTCTGTGCAAATAAATAGTTTAAACAATAATTTTATGCAAATAAAATCACTTTGAATTAAACAGTAAATTAACCATCACACCTTAAAGCACCCTATTTGATTCTTATAAAAAGATTGATAATGAATATAGAAATTTAAGAATAACCAACCAAAACATCCAAACTTAATTGCAAAAATTAAAAGTTGATCTCAAGAATTAAAAGTTGCAATTAGTTTCATGCAATAAAATATAATAACAAACTTAATTGCAAAAATAAATTCGAAGATGAATAGAAAATTGACATCATGATTTTATAGTGGTTCAGCATAACTGGTCTACGTCCACTTCCCAAACTCCTCTTGGGTACTTTACTAAAAGTCTTGACTCTTTCCACGACTTAGAGTCGAATCGCTACACTGTTCTTTTTCCGGACGCAAAAACAAACCCGATCCTTTACAATAACTTTTTTTCCTAGATTGAGAGCCAACCCATACAAAAATTTGGAAAAAAACAAAGAGCACAGTTGACAAACTCTCTAAATAGAGTGAATTTACAAGTTTAAGCACTTCACAAATAAATCCTCACAATACAATATATCACTCTCAAGAATAAGATGAAAAGAAGAAAGTTGAAGCTTGGAGAGAGCAACAATGGAGGCTTATGAATTATGGAAGATTGTAAAAAGATGTGAAATTTTGTTGATGAAGTTTGGAGAAGATGAAGTGTTTAAAAAGAGATGAAAGTAGGTGAAAACCAGATTAATTTGGGCCATTAGATCTTTGTAAAAGAAAATTGAATGGTGGAGATTTAAACTCAACTAGCGGTTAGACACAAACATATATAATATTAAATTCATTATTTTTAAAAGCAACTAGCCGTTAGACACAAACATATATAACAATATTAAATTCATTTTTTTAAAAATTAGTTTTCTTTTTAACATCCATCAAAAAGTCAAAAACCTACCAAGAGTCACTTCTCCATTGTTTCAAATGACACATTTCAATTGGTTTACTTTGATGAAAGAAAAAATCTGCCACATCATCATCTCGAGATTTTTTTCCGTTAAACTTATTTCGACCATATCTTCTTTGTTTGAATTTCGATTTGAGTGATTCAAAATGCGTTGGATTCGTTATTCCGAGCTCCATACAATGGATACTTCAAAATACTCAAATTGTTACTAAATTAATTCAGGTTTGTTATCATGAAAACATTGATTAATTAATTAATTATAATTAATTAATTTAAGATTAAAGACCAAAAAGCCAACAATATTCACATATTGTATTTTCTAGCATGTAAATTATTATTATTATTATTATTATTATTATTATTATTATTATTATTTAATTAATTTTGGTAAGTATTAACTTTGTGAGACTAAATTTTATACTAAAATTGAAATGATATTTTAATGAATGTTTAAATATCATTAGTTTGAAGCTTGAATCCATTTTAATCATTGTATTTTTATTTGAAATTGTAAAACTTAAAATTAGTTCTTACTATTAGTTTGCTAACAAATCTTTTTTAAGTCAACAATATATGAGGTGGAACATTCAAAGTTTTGATCTTTTTTATTGAAAGTATATATTTTATGCTGGTTGAATATAGACACTCATGTTGACCACTAGCTAACAAATTTGCCACTTCATGAATTAATATATAAAATGTTGTCCACTACCTGTATGTATCAATAAATGACGACTTGTGACATACACATAGCTTAGTGGGACATGTGTTTAATAAGTAGTGGAATGATATGGTTGAAATTATAATTAATTCTAATTAAGAGAGTACTTTAGCACAATACAATGGTATTTTTTTTTTTTTCTTCTTAATGCAATATTATTATTTATTGTTGATTGATACCTTTTCTTTTTGTCCTGCTATAAACAAAGGGTTGTCTTGAAAATGGTCCACCAATTCTTTTCATTTACTTAATTACTTGTATTAGGAACTATTTCCCTTTGGAGCTGTCTCATCCTAAGTACTGAGCTTAAATAAAAAGAAAAAAGAAAGAAAAATCACCCAATAGAGAGTATCAAAAGGGGGAAAAAAAGATGCTTTTAACTCACATGCAATGCACAAACAAGATCTATAAATGAACAAACTACATGGGTAAACACAGACGATTTTAATGTTGTCGGTGTCATTTTGATATAACTGTTTTTCTTCCTTCTCCTTTTGAGTTTTTTTTTTTTTTTTTTTTTTTTTTTTTTTTTTTTTTAAATTTAAGTTGCGATTTGGAGCTTCGCTCCCCTTATACCTGGGGCACCTGCGCCCCCTAAGGGTTGGATCTAGAAGACATCAAGAGTTTTTTGGTATTAAGCTCACCCAAAGGATCGAACTTGGAAACTCCAAGTTGGTTTGACCAAGAGACTCAAGCCCTTGCCAATGGGGCTGCCCCTTGGGAACGATTTTGTTT
>QLSR01001487.1:1728543-1775973 GCA_031780015.1 Citrullus colocynthis
TTTTTTTTTTTTTTTTTTTTTTTTTTTTTTTCCAATTGTAAAAATTACAATTAAGTAGTTAGAATTACACTTAAATCTGAAATTGTAAGAATTGTGCTCTCAAACTTATAAGTGTTAAAATAAGACTCTTAAACTTATCATAGTTTTAGAAATTAGACTCTTAAATGATAAAAGTTAAACCCTCTCAAATTCATATAATTGTCACAATTTATACAATTATATAAGTTTGATGGTCTAATTTCAACATTTGTATAAGTTTGAGGGCCCAATTTTTACAATTGAAAATTTGAGGGTGTAATTGCAACTAACACTATATTTTAGAGGTGTTTTTGACAAATTTTTTTCCTAATTTTTATCAAAGTTCCAAGCTCAGCAATGGAGAGAGATTTTTTTTTTACCACTAGCTCTACAATTGAAAATTGAAACAAAGAGGCTTTGTTTTTTTCTTTCAATTTAATCAAAATTGGTAGCTCTACAAAGGAGAGGGAGACTCAATTTATAGGTTTCCCCCCAAATTTGATCAATACACGTTCCACCATTAGAGAGACTTTTTCTTTCTTTCCTTTCAATTTTGAGAGAAAAGGTAGATAAAATTAATAGAAGGGTTAAACCATACATTTGAAAAATCAAAGATAAATAGACACAAAGGTAAAACTCACCCACTGAAAGATTAAATAAAAACAAAAGTGAAAACTTAAACAACTATTTCTTTTAATGACAGCTCAGAGTTGCATTGCTATATTAAAAAAATAATACAAACTAAAAAAAAAAGAAAAAAGAAAGTAAAGGAGGACAAAATCTTTTTTGAGTAGTACAATCTTTTGAGTTTTTGTGGAAAGAGATAGGAAGAGAAGTAGGCCAAGAGGGACCTCTTTTTGCCTCCTTCCCTCAAATTATATAACCACAAACCAATCATTATATTTTGAAACACTTAATCTCACCATTTTAATTCACACATCAAAAATGAAAATCCAAACTTTTCTTTTTCTTCTTCTTTCAACTTGCTGTTTTGCTCAGCTTCACCTCAACTATTACCATAATTCATGTCCAAATGTTGAGTCCATTGTAAGAGATGCAGTGAAACAAAAATTTCAAAAAACTTTTGTCACTGCCCCTGCCACTCTAAGGCTCTTCTTTCATGATTGTTTTGTCAGGGTATTCCTAAATTTTCCTTCTCTTGTTTCTTTCATGAGATTCTTTAATTTGATGAATTTCAGGATTTTTTCTTTTCTTTTTTTTTTTTTTTTGAGACAGGGTTGTGATGCTTCTGTTTTGATTCAAACAAACAACCACACTTCAGAGAAAGATAATGCAGAGAATCTTTCGCTCGCCGGAGACGGGTTCGACACCGTGATCAAAGCTAAAGCTGCTGTCGATAGCGTGCCGGGATGTAAGAATAAGGTCTCTTGTGCTGACATATTGGCTTTGGCTACTAGAGATGTTGTAGCTTTGGTAAGCAACTCTTGAATCTTGAGCCAGGCGTTCCGACCAAGTTCCAACAATGCACTTTCGGAACGAGAAAACGGGATTGCTTTGACGTTGCATATTAGAACTCGTTAAACTACAAAATGTTTTCTTTTATTTATGTTACATGGCGCTTGCAATGTAGAATCATGTACTGTTCATCCAATAGATAGACTAATGGAGTTGTTGTTATCTTGCAGACAGGAGGACCGTCGTATGCCGTCGAGTTGGGAAGACGAGACGGGCGGATCTCGACGAGAAAGAGCGTTCGACACCATCTTCCTCAGCCTAATTTTGGATTAAATCAACTCAATGCCATGTTTGCAAAACATGGTCTAACTCAAACAGACATGATTGCTCTCTCAGGTCAGAGTAAACTTCCATTACACTTTTGAAGAATTATGGGAAATATATAGTTGAAGTAGTTTGATAAATTTGTGTTGTTTGTTTTTTTAGGTGCACATACAATTGGATTCTCACATTGCAAGCATTTCTCCAAAAGGCTATATAGTTTCCACAGCAAAAACAGAATCGACCCGACGTTCAATCCTACGTACGTTGACGAGCTCAAGAAGGAATGCCCGAGAAACGTCGACCAGAGAATCGCGGTCGACATGGACTCGACGTCGTCGTTCACATTCGACAACATGTACTTCAAGAATCTACAAATGGGAAAAGGACTGTTCACCTCAGACCAAGTATTGTTCACTGATCCAAGATCAAGAAAAACAGTGAACTTATTTGCTTCTAACAATACAGCTTTTGAGGAGGCTTTTGTAGTTGCAATGACAAAGCTTGGGAGAGTTGGAGTCAAAACAAGAAACCAAGGGGAGATTAGAATTGACTGTTCATCAGTGAACTAAAAAAAAGAATCATGTTTCATGTAAGAATTCAGTAATAAATTGTAAGAAAAAGAAATTGTTTGAATGAAGTTCGATATGTCGTCGATGAGTTTCTTCTGTTTGTTTTCTCGACGTGTCGAATCGGTTTAATACTTTTTGCCTTTTCTCTTTTTCCTCTTGTTTATATTGAAGAGATTGTTCTTACAATTCTCTCTTCTCAATGAAATTCAAAAAAGAAGAGCTATCACTGTCAACAGAGAAGCATAATTGCTTTGCCTTAGAAGCAGACATCTCAAAGAGTAATGTCTTAATGATGCCTTGCAACTTCAATTTTTTTTTTTTTTTTTTTTTTTCATGAATATAATTGAGAACTTTAAAGTGGGAAAAGGAACAAGAAAAGAGTTTTATTCTCACTTTTTCCTTAAATTACCATTCTAGTAGAGTTATCTTAAAAGTTTCATTTCAATCTCTTTTCCTTAAATTACTATTCAAGTAGTTTAAACATTTCAATCCAATGCCTAATATAGTCTAGTTAAGACTTTTATATCATCTCTCGTTTCAAAAAAAAAAAAAAAAAAAAAAAAAACTTTTATATCATCTTTAAAATTATGAAATGTTGACAAATTTGTTCTGTGATACTTATTTAATTACTATTTTATTGCCTTTTTTTTTTGTTTAATTGAAGGGTTTAACTAAAATAAGTATAGCAAAACTGAAATTTAAGTTATGTTTTTAACCTTGAGATTAAAGGTTTGATTCCTCCACTTTACATATTGCCAAATTTCCTTTTAAGTCTTTGAGTTTTCAAAACATATATTTTTAGTCCCCAAGTTTTGTAGAGTAGGTGCCTTTGATCTTGAGTTTTTAAGATATACCTTTTTTTAGCCATCGAGTTCTTAGAAAGAAGTTTAAAAAGTTTATCAAGTATTTTTTAATTTATGATATTTTAAATTAAGAAAAATAAGTTTTAAAAAAATAGAGGGAAGAGATAATTTTTTAAAATTGTTTATCTAGCTTAGAAATTTATGAATTAAAAAAAAGTATATTTTGAAAACTTAAAACTAAATGCACATATTTTTAAAAAAGATTATAAACTAAAAAAGTATTTTTTTCTATAAAAAAAAAAATACTCTCAAAACAAGAGACAAGTTTTAAAAGATTTATGAAAGATCGAAAAGCAATATTGCAAATTTTAAAAGAATATGAAACATTTCTAAAACAAATGGTCTAAACACATTTCTAAAACAAATGGTTCAAAATGTTTAGAAAAGATCAAAGTTTAAAAGAATATGAAACATTTCTAAAACAAATGGTCTAAACACATTTCTAAAACAAATGGTTCAAAATGTTTAGAAAAGATCAAAGAAGTAACGTTGCAACTTTTAAAAAATAAGAATACTTCTAATATAAAACCCGAATTTAAAAATAAAAGGCGGCCTTAAAGGAAAAAGAAGAAACAGATGGCAAATCACATGGAGAAGATAAGGTTAGTTTAATTATATGATAAAGAAAAAGAATGAGCTGAGCGAACTGAAGTGAGAATGGCACGAGTAGCAAATGGACAAAAACACAGCCAGTGAACATAATTATTAGTGCTTAGCCACTCAATAAAGTTTTCTGTGCAACGAAAATGAAAAAAAAAAAAAAAAAAATTCATTTAGAAAGGGAAAAGACCAATTATTGAAAAAGAACGAAGGTTGCTGACAGCATTATTATTATTCTTTAATAAAAAGAAAGAATTGGAAGATGTTGTACTCAGTTATGATATGTACAGAGAGGAGATTATAAATAATTAATTAGAATGAAAAAAATGGCTAGAATTGTTCTCTAATCTACTATGGAGCAATAATTGGAAAAAAGAATGAGTTTCTCTGACAAAAACAGGAGAAAAACTCATTGGGTAAAAAATGAGAAAACTCTGAGCTGTTGCTTGCTTGTTAAACCGTATAATGTTGATTAATAGTATCAATGTCTAGACCTTTCAGCTTCACTACCGACTCGACCCGACCTTTCAGAGTGTGCAATTCGCGGAGCCTGAAGTTACATAACGAAAACGAAAACGAAAACTATTTCAGTCTAGTGCACTTAGAAATACCTTGCAATCTCACTATGAAAAAGAGAGGAAGAAGACTGATTGAATTACCTTGCAATTTCAGCTCGTCGCTTCGCTTGCTCGGCGATTTCGGAAAGCTCACCGCCACAACTGATTCTATCAGAAGCAGTGTTGCTGGTTTGAGGTGGTTGAAGACCATGAATAGTTCTTTGTGTGGTAGCCCATTGTGCTTCTCTCTCTTCTTTGCCATAATCTTTCTTTGAAGTGAAAGCAGTCTATCATGAGGAAAAAGTGAGTTGACTTTCTTTCATGATTATAAAGGGGGAAAAAAAAAAAAGAAAAAAAAAAAAGGAAACATTGAGAAAATACCTTATTTTGCAAAAGGTTGTTCCAAGCTCGTCCACTGAGAGCATAGCGAATGGTGAATTTGAGAATATCGAGAGGGATATAAGTTATTAAACTGTATAGCCAAATGACACCAGCCCATCCCCAGCCAGCGCCATGCATCCTTGCAAAATCCCATTTTCCATACACTGCTATTATAGTTGCAATCTATCATAATGGACAAAAGAAAATGGAAATTCTTGTTAAGTCTTGTGTTAACCAGTTGGATGAGCTAAAGAAAATGTGCTGAGAATAGAGGGTTTTCACAAAAACTTGAGTACTTACCAGCTGGGCCAATATGAAAGCAACCACTAACAAAATTCCAGGACGTTCAACGAAGGACCAACTACGAGACCGTGTGACAAAAATAAGGGCCTGACTCACGATACTGACTTGTAGATATAATGCTGCCATCATTTTCGGGTCGTTGTTCCTTAGAGATGGTACGTGAAATGTGTTCTGCAAAAGGAAATTGGAATACAAACATGAATCAGTAGAACGAATGTGCAAGTCACAAGAACGGAATAGATTTCCAATTTCCAAAGGATAATATAAAGATTGTACATTCATACCGTGAAAAAGTCAGTATCTTTCATGATCCAAAAAAACACTACTGTCATCAAGGCCAAGTATCCTCCTAACACAATGCCAGTAGCGAAAATTTCCTTCAACTTCCAGCTGTCAGGCTGTGGAGAAGGCTTAACTCGATCCTTCGAAATAGTCATGATTGTTCCTAGAGTACAATATAGAAATAAACACCCTTAATTCCAGATCCATTAAAATGATAGAGAAGACAAAGTGCATGGGTCAACATTTTTGTTAGAGCCTTACCATCATTAAGAATAGCTATGATTAAAACCATGAATGGAGCGAAATCAAACCTCCAAATCAAAGCAATCAACAGAAAACCAAACTGCAATGCCAATGGAAAGAAATGTTATTCTCCAATCCACATATATTAATATAAATGTATTGAAGATATCTTCCTAATTTCATTGTACTTACCACTATACGGATGGTGATGGAAACAGCATAAATCTGAAGAAAAAGAATTGATTGCAAATAATCAAGTAAATCTAATTGCATGGTAAGGGATTGAAGAACAACCTAAAGAAGAATAGCCTAACCGTATAATTCTTCATCCTTTGGAAAATTGCCCTGCTGGTCAGCACTGCACTAATTATGACACTCAATCCAGGTTCAGTGAGGACGATATCAGAAGCGCTTCTGGCTGCATCAGTTGCATCAGCAACAGCAATTCCAATATCTGCCTTTTTTAGTGCAGGGGCATCGTTTACGCCATCTCCAGTCATTCCACAAATATGTTTCTTCTCTTGTAACCTTCTCACAATTTCATACTTGTGTTCTGCCATGTATAAATAAGCTTAGCAAAGCAATATGTGGCAATGCAGTAAAGGAGAACTTTATATCTAACCAGGCAAATGGAATTAAACAATATGGTAGAGATAAAACATGGAGCTTGCATATATCGATATAACAAATATGATGAGGAACTCAACTCTACCACAAGTATGAACAAGAAACTAAATGAAGGGAGAAATGTAAAAATTATTCATGAGGATCTTCGAAGAGTTACGAAACAATTATTTCTTATTCTCTAACAATGCATACTATTGAAGGAAAAGGAAGTTGCAAAACCCACCTGGAAATACTCCAGCAAACCCATCAGCTGTTTCAATCAACTCGTCCACTGGAAGGGAATCGGCTGATGCACCCCTGTCTTGAGAGAGTAATGCAGATGAAGGGTACATATTTGATCCCATACCAAGTCTCCGACCGGTTTCCTTGGCAATGGCCAATTGGTCCCCTATATTTAGAAAGTCATTCAAAAGCTTAGTAGCAAGAAGTGTTTGTATATAATAAAGAAGTTATAAAGTAAAATTTGCTTTGCACATACCAGTAATCATCTTGACATTTACTCCAAGATTTAGAGCCCTTCGAATGGTTTCTGCGCTATCATGCCTGGGAGGATCAAATAAAGCTAATAGACCAACAAGTTGCCACGGTTCTCCGGGGCTTCCTTTGGTTCTCTCAGGTACTTCCTGTGAATGATCAAAAGTTAAATAATAATAAGCTTCAAAACAGAGCTTGCTATTGATAATTTCATAACATGATGAAGGTTAACATTTGAAAACCTGTCTAGCAACACCCAGAGATCGGAGCCCACATTCAGCAAACTTATCAATCACTCCATGAACTTTTTTCCTGAAGGCTTCGCTAGAATTGCAAAGATTTAAAATCTGTTTCAAACAAGGATAAGTGAGAAACATATAAATCATTATAAAACATTGCACCAATCAATAATATAAAGACAAACAATTTTACCTGCTCTGGAGCACCTTTGCTAACTCGATGCCAATTATCATGAGAATCAATATAAGTCAGGGCAGTTCTCTTATCTACAGGGTTGAATGGAAAAAAATGAACCTCCCTGATACCAGCTCGCGCCTGCATAATATCATGTAAAATTTTGATTATCGAACTTTTACTCAATTAGAAATAGAGATGAAATTAAAAGTTATCAACTGAGACTATACTTCTTTTGGATCTGCCAACATCCCAACAATAGCAGCGTCAATGGCATCCTGATTTTCTGTTCTAGAAGCCCTTGCTGCAAGAAGAATGACTTGTTCTTTATCCATACCCCCTACGAAGACTTCAGTCAAGGATTGGTCAACAGTGAGCTTATTCAAAGTTAATGTTCCAGTCTTGTCACTGCAGAGGACATCCATGCCAGCCATCTCCTCAATGGCAGTCATCCGTTTTGTAATTGCACCTTGCTTAGAAAGTCGGTGGGAACCAATAGCCATAGTGACAGACAAAACAGTAGGCATGGCAATAGGAATTCCTCCAATTAAAAGCACCAGCAAATTGTCAATGCCATCCCTATACGCACGGTGTTGAATTGGGTACATGACAATGATCTCAATTATAATTCCAATGGCGATTGAGCAAATACAGAAATTCCCAATGGCAGTTAGAACTTTTTGGAAATGCCCCACTTGATTGGTGTTGTCCACTAAATGAGCAGCTTTACCAAAGAAGGTGTGGACACCAGTGGCAATTACTATTGCTTCAATTTCTCCCTGTTTACAGGTTGATCCTGAGAAAACTTCATCTGAAGGGTTTTTGGTAACAGGAAGAGACTCGCCAGTAAGTGCAGATTGGTCAATTTTCAAAGGGTCCCCTTGGAGAAGACGTGCATCAGCAGGGATTATATCTCCCAGTTTGATGCTTATTATATCTCCGGGAACAAGAATGGCAGCATCTTGTTCACTCCAATGACCATCTCTGAGCACCTAATTCCACAGAACAGAAATAAATAAGATTAAGTTTATAAAATTAATAATAATGTTTTGTATACCATAAATTAATAATAATAATAATAATGTTTTTGTATGCTTCGAACCTTGGTCTTTGGAGCAAGACCAGCCATAAGGGCTGCAGCTGCGTTCCCTGCATTATTCTCTTCAATAAAAGAGATGGTTGAGTTGATAAAAAGCAGGGCAATGACTCCCACAAAATCCTGCCAATCCGCTGGCCTTCCACCCCCGTTTGCTAAGACAATAGCCATTATAGCAGCTACTTCCATGACCCAAGAGAGGGGATTCCACATAAACCCCAGAAATTTCAGAATTTTGCTTTCCTGTTTCCACACACACACACCAAAAAAAAAACTATAATTCTTCTGTATTTAATGATCAGTAATCTCACTTTTTACCAAAAGAACAAAAAAATAAATAGCAATTTCACAAAGATAAAACCTTTTTCTCTTCGAGTTTGTTGGGTCCAAAAACTTGAAGCCGATTGGCCCCTTCCTCTGAAGTGAGTCCTTCTTTTGAACATTTCAGCTTCTCGAACACATCGTCGATGGGAATACGTTCCTGCAAAAACAGAATATGAAGTCGTAATTAATATATTATTCATGAAAGTCATCTATCTCGAAAAAGTTGCTTAAGTAAATCAGATCATTCGTAATTAATCATACATACAACGTCCAAATAATGAAATCAAGGAAAATACAGATAGAGACAAAACGTTGTCGTTTTCGCAAAAGCCAAATTATAAACAGAATAAAAAATTAATTTTTAAAAAAGAGAAAAAAAGGAAAAAAAAAAAGGCAACCCGACATTCTTCTCACAGTTATCAGTGTCACCGGAATTTATTAAGCAAATCCTCACCACATTGACAAATACAGATCCTCACATTGTTTATTTTTCGATCATCAATCCGCCATCGATAGGATACAAAATCGACAATACAAAATTCCAGAGATTGATCGGTAAATACATGCAATTCAACACAGTAATCAAATTGAAAAAGCAAAAAAAAAAAAACGATTAGAGAAAGTTCTTAACAAATCTAAAACGCCATGCAAAACAAACAGAAAGCACATTTGTGAAGATTTGTCGTGAATTAAAAAACAGAAGTTTCGGATTACGAAGAAGGGAAGAAAAAAGCGAGACATACCAGATCAACGGACTCGTTTCGAATCCCTTGGAGAGTGATAGGGCTGGCCATTGATACGTGGAGTTGAGCGGGAATGAGAAGAGAAATCGAAGAAGAGAAGATCTGTGAGTGAACGAATGAGAAGAAACGTGGAGAAAAAAGGTATATATAGGGAGAGGATTTCAGGATTAGTAATCTAAAACGGAACTAGGAATTGTTTATTTGTAATCCAAAAGGGAATTAGGAAATATTTTTCCTAATTAGTATTCCAATTATTATACGAGAGAAGGAATTGCAAAATTTGAGAATTTAATTCAAGTCTCGGTTGGGGACGAGGCACTACTTCTTTTAATTAATAATATTATTAATATATTAGGTAATATTAATGGATATTTTATAATTTTAATTAATTAATATTTATAAGATTACAGTATCATTTTAGTCCTTATACTTTGAAGTTTGTTTAATTTTGGTTTCTATACTTTCAATTGTCTAATTTAAGTCTTTGTACTCTCAATAAATCTAAAATTTAGTCTCTCAAAATTATTTTTTATTGAAATTTGTTAAATAATTTTCATGCAAGGAATACAAAATGTGAATATGTTTTCAAAATTTATAATATAAATACTAACAAGCAATGATTTTTAAAAAAAAAAAAACAAAAAAATAACATTGTAGATTAAATTTGTTAAAAGTACATAGATTATAGTTGAAAATTTGGAAGACTTAAATTGGACAAAATTTAAAGTATAAAGACTAAAATAGTATTTTAATCATATCATAAAATTATAATTAAGATGCATTCAAAGGATTTTCAAAATAAAATATTTAGAATTCAATTATCCATTTAGTCATCGAGTTTTGAAGAATGTTTATTTAGTCATTGAATTTTCAAAAGATATCTTTTTAGTCTTTTAACTTTTAATAATATGAAAATTTGATACCTAAGGCTTCAAAACGTATTTTAATCCCAAAGTCTTGAAAAAAAAATAAGTTTAAAAGATACTTAATGTAAATTCTTGTATTAATTTAAATTAGAAAAATAATTTTAAGAAAGGACCTATTCTCCCTAAAATTAATTTTCAAACCTATATTTGTGATTCAATCTATCATATAATTACTTGAAATGATTTAAAAGAATACTTCAGGTACAGTTTAAATCTATTTTACTAATTTAGAGACTAAAGAAAAGTACACTTTTAGAGATTAGTAATCGGAAAAGGAATTAGGAATTATTTATTAATCCAAAAAGGGAACTAGAAATATCCTAATTATTATCTAATTAGTATACCAGAGAAGGAATTGCAAAACTTGAGAATTTAATTCGAGTCTCGGTCGGGAATTTTTTTTAAAAAAATAATGTTATTTTAATAAATAATAACAAAAGTAAGGTTGGGTTGAAAGTACAAAAATAGGGTAGCAAAATCATGGATCCGGTCCACGATTTACCTTCCACATGGCATGCAAATCATCCGGTCCACAATTTGTCCGACCTGGATTTTTTTTTCTTTTTTTTTTCCTCTTCTTCATGACTCCCTCTCTTTCCCTTTCTTCCTTTCTCTTTTTTTCTCTTCTTCTCCTGCATCTTCTTCTTCTTTTCCAACTCTTCTTCTTCTGGTCCAAAATCCGACGCTACCAACTGCCGTGAGCGAGAGCGAGAGAAGAGATGAGATTGGGTGAGTGAGGAAGGAAGCGAGACGCACGAGACGAGTGAGACAAGCGAGACGACAGAGGCGAACGAGAGAGCAAGAGACGAAACAGAAGAAAGAGAAAGCGAGAGCGAGAGCGAGACGTCTTCTTCTTCTTCTCTTGCTCTCGCTCTCTCTTTCGTCTCTGTCGAGTGCGAGGTGAGCGAGACGAAGGCGAGAGCAAAAGAAGAAGAAGAAGACGTCTCATTTTCGCTCTCGCTTTCTCTTTCGTCTCTTTCGTCTCGCTCATCTCTGATGTAGAGGAGTTCCCAGTGCATGTCTTGGGTGCACATCTCCACCGCATATAGTTCGGTGAGTCGGTCCTTGGAGTCAAGACTTAGAGCTCTCCATTGGTTGATATAGTCGATGACTGGCTCTCCCTTCCGCTGCTTGGCGTCCGTCAATTCGTAAAAGTGGTTCAGGAACTCTCTTTCTAGTTGCTCCCAACTGTCGATCACCTTCGACTCTAGATCAAGTACCAATCAAAAGCGTTTCCTTTTAAAGTTCGGACGAACTGCTTGACTAACAGGTCTCCTCTAGTTTCTGCATTTTTGCAGGTTTCAACAAAATGAGCGACATGTTGCTTTGGGTTGCCCTTTCCATCAAACTGCTGGAAGTTTAATGGTTGATACCCAACAAGCATTTTTAAGTTGTTTATTCTTTTAGTATATGGTTTAGAATACATAAAGAAATCTTGAGATGGTCCTCCATGTTGGACTCTAATGGAGTTTGTGATCATATCCTATAGCTGCTGAACCGATAGAGAGGCTACAGAGGTGGATTGTTGCAACTGGTTTCCGTGCAACAAAGTTTTCCCTTTGTCTTGGCAGCAGGCATTTGACTTGACTCGGCAGTTTCTTGAGCCTGCATCTGCTTTCTTAAGGCAGTGATCTCGTGATCTCGCTCCTTGATAGCTTTTATTAGGAGATCTATTTTTCTCTCCATCTCTACCATTCTTTCTTGGACTGATCAGAAGTAGGAGCAGAGCTGTCAAACAAAGGATTTTCTTTGATGACCATCTCGCCTTTAGGAGATTCTGTCAACCGCTTCCAGATGTTCTCCGCGATGGTAGAACCTTGTTCCTTCTCCTGCATGACCCCCTTGGAGCGACTGCAGGTGATGGGTCCCATATAGGCATCGTTTGTAGCAGGAGTTTTGGACTTAGCTTTTTTGGAGGCCATTGCTTGATTTGGTTGTTGAGAAAGAGATGAGAGGTAGAGATGTCCCATCATGCATGCCAATTTGTTCGCACGAGGTTTCCTGAGAAACTGGTTTCATGGAGTTGAACTTAAGTTGATGTAGATTTGATGCGGAAGTGGTTCAATCTCTAGTACTTGATCCCCTGATTCTTTCTTAGTTGAATGCGTACGCTTGTTGTATGGAAGCGAAATGCATAGATGTTCTTGAAGTTGGCGTGTTCCGAAGAGCTTTGGTCTTCAAGTGTAGTTCAGCTTCAAGAGTTAGGAGTCTTCTGATTGTAGGGAAAATTCTCTTGTTCTTTGAAGTGTAGAATATTCAGAACTCTCCTATTTATAGAGTTCTCAGGTGGGCTTTGTGGGCTTGGGCTTGCTTGGCCCATGGGCCTGGCCCTAGGGGTGTACACGGGTTGGGTTGGGAGAATTTTTTGGACCAACCCGAATTTTCGAGTTGGATGGGTTGGCAACCCGAATAACCCGAATTGGATAGCCAACCCAACCCAACCCAACCCTTGAAATTCGGGTTGCGTTGGGTTGGGTTGGCGGGCTGAATTTTTTTTTCTTCTCTTTTCTTTTCTTTTCTCCTTGTTTTTTGCTCAATTTAGAAATATTATTTTATTTCTGAGATCTGAAATTTAAAAATGAACCAAAAACAAAAAGTTCAGAACAGTAGAAGAACAAAAAATAATTTAATGAAGAACAAAAAAAAAAAAATTAATGAAGAACAGAGGATGAACTCACGAGAAGAGAGGGAGACCGAGAGGAGAGGGAGGGCGTCGACAAAAGGAGAGGGAGGGCGTCGGCGAGGTTTGAAACTGAGAGTGAGGGAGGAAGTCGGGCGTGAGGGAGAGGAGAGGTATGAAGACTGAGACTGAGACTAAAAGTGAGGGAGGCGAGCGATGCAGCAAAATTGAAAAATAAAAAAAGAATAAAAACCCTAAAAGAAATAATAAATTATATATATATATATATATATCTATATATATTTTAATAATTAGTAATTCGGGTTGGGTTGGGTCCACTCGAATTTTGAAATTTTCAACCCGAGACCCAACCCAACCAAAAAAAACAAAAAAAAAAAAAAACAAAAAAAAAAAATTTAAAAAAAAAAAAAAAAAAAAAAACCAGAAAAAATAACCCAACCCAAATATTAAATTAACCCAACCCAACCCTTCTACGTCGGGTTGGGTAGTCCGGGTTGTTTGGGTTGTCGGGTTATTTGAACACCCCTACCCGGCCCTTGGACCAAATTAAGCCTATTTTAGGACTCAATTG
The DNA here is from genome assembly GCA_031780015.1 of Citrullus colocynthis. Lineage (NCBI taxonomy): Eukaryota > Viridiplantae > Streptophyta > Magnoliopsida > Cucurbitales > Cucurbitaceae > Citrullus > Citrullus colocynthis. Next base: position 1,741,916 of record QLSR01001487.1, read on the forward strand.
GCTTTTAGCCCAAATATTAGTACCAAATCGGACCAAATTATTTTATTTAGTCCAACAGTCAAGACGAAAACACATGGCGTCATCGAGATTTGCCAATTTATGTCTTCAATTTCAATTTGGGGCACATGTCAACTTTTAATTGGTCCCAAATTCAATTATTTGTAATTTTGTCATTAATTCGAGATATGACATGTCAATTTGTGATTGGTCCAAAATTTCTCCTTCAACAATTATATTTAAAAACAACTTATATTTTAATTATTTTAATTAATTAGTCTTTCTAAGGTTAAAATACCATTTGATTCTCTATTTATTTTAGTTTATATATATATTTTGAAGTTGGCTTAATTTTAAAAACCATTTATGAGTGTTTTATCCAACCATAGAGACTAAATTCTAATTTTAAAATATAGGAACTAAATTTTAACTTTCTTCGAAGCATAGAGACTAAATTTAATTTTTACTAAAACCGGTTAAATAATAATGATATTTTTTAATAGAAATAATAATAATAATATTTTTCATGCAAAGAAATACACTATATGAATATGTTTTTAAAATTTATATTAAAAATATTAATAAACAACAATTTTTTTTTAAAAAAAATCAATAATAAAATAACAGTTGAGACTAAATTTAAGATTTATTAAAAGTATAAAAACTAAAATAGGGTAAAATTGAAAGTATATGGACAAAAATGATATTTTAACCTTATCATACAATTGTAATTAAAATGCATTTAGAGGGTTTTCAAAGTAAAATATTTAGAAATTAGAAAAATCACTGTTTTAGTCCTCAAGTTTTGAAATAAGAATATGCTTAGTCCTTGAGTTTTCAAAATACATCTTTTTAGTCTTTGAGTTTTTAATAATATGTGCATTTTATACCTAAATTTTCAAAATGTACTTTAGTCCCTAAATTTTTAAAAATAAGCTTAAAACGTAACTTACAATAAATTTTTAATTATTTTAAGTTAGAAAAATAATTTAAAGAAATTATCTATTCTCTTTAGAATTATTTTTTAAACTTATATTTCTAATTAAACATGTCATATATGTTGAATTTTATGTCTTAAAACTCGTTGTTTGTAAATTTTGGAACTTATTCTCAATAAAGTTGTTATCGAGATTTATTCTAAAGTTGTTATTGAATATATGAATTGCATTTATTAAATCCAATAAACTAAGAAGTCACGACTATAAGTTGAGTACCTAAATTTTATGTGTTGACATAAAAGTGGATTAATTTTAGGTAATAACTAAAACAGTCTATAGTATAGGGATAAAGACTTGGTATTTTATCCTTGGGACACTATGAATGCAGCTCACTTTGTATTTGATACAAACGATATGATTCTATATCGTTCATGTAGAGACATGTGACTAGGGGCATTCTATGCAATGAGTTTGCATAAGATCGGACCATAAAATAATCACTTTTACTTTATAACACGGTTTACTGTTAAAATTGATTATTTCAACCTGATGATCTAAGTAACTCAATCTTAATCCTAAGCTAACTATAAACTCCTGTTAAAATTGATCATTTCAACTTGATGACCTGGGTAACTCAATCTTAATCCTAAGTTAACTATGAACTCCTGTTTGTCTGAGATTATCCTTTAATCTGTATGGGTGAGAGTGACCCGAGTTTGCCGACTCAATAATCTCCCCATTTTAGGGATACGATAGCTGGGAACATAGTCTTGCAAGATGGAATTCACTCCTACCTAATTCTAGGTTAGTAGAGAAGTTGTTCCATTAAGTGCTAACTCCAGGTCTTGAACAAGGGGACCTACCCTCTCATTCGCCCAAGAGGGACTATGTTTGGTGGTTGGACCACAAACCAATTATTCATTAGAGGATCAACAAGGCTTAAGGAACGAGATGTAATTATAAGGGTAAAACGATAATTTTGACCTAGCTGTAATTATAAACAACTTATGAAGGATCAATTTACTTATTATGGTTATATCAAATAGACAGAAATATAACTACAATGAGGAGAATGCAACTACTCGGCTATAGTGGAGTATCCCGGTAGTTAACGAATGTTAATTAACTTGATTAAAGAGTTTAGCCAATTAATTTCGGATCGTTGGAGCTCATGATCTGTAGGTTCATTAGGTCCCCTTGTTAGCTCATGGACTATACCTTAGAACTATATGATGAAAGAATTTGAAAATGTTCAAATTCGGTAAAGGAGAAAATTTTATTCGTTTAATTACAAATTAGATGAAATTGGAGAGTTGGGATATCTAAATATGATTTAAATATCAATCGGATGAATAGAGATTCATCAGGTTAGAAACTATTAGGACAGTGGAGAAATTATTAATTTAATATTTTATATTAATTTAATATAATTAATTAAATAGTTTAATTAATTATTATTTAAATTAATTATATATTTAAATTAAATTAATATTATTTAAATAATTATTTGAATTAATTAAATGGAAAATTGATAATTTCAATTTGCATGGAAGCATGAGGTGTTTTATTTTGAACTCTCATCATCTCCTTTTTTTCCACCTCCTAATTAAAATGGCTTAATCACCTTGAATGGTGTTGATCCATGGCTAATGAGATTAGCTGAAGTTCTTCTTCAAATATGAGAAAGATTGAAGGGATTGAGGTTAAGCTCTTGGTTGAATTTTGGCTGAAAATTCAAGAACACAAAAACTCTTCAAATCGTTGTTTTCTCTCAAATTTGCTCCAATTTCATTAAGATTTGGATCCCACAATCCGTTCTAAGGCTAGAGAATAACAAGGAAGACACTTTGTGGTGGTCTATAAAGTGTTTGTGATCAAAAGCTTGAAGGATTTGGAATCAATTTTGTGCTACAACAAGTAAATGTTCTTGTCTCTGTTTTTCAGTTTTAGAACAAGCATGTTTAATCTTCAAAATTGATGTAATTAGAGTGCTTTAGATCTTAATTGCTTCCACTATTAAGTTCCTAACTTTTTCAATATAATTATTTAAAATAATGTTAAAAATACTCCAAAAACCTGTTAAACCTATTTTGAACATTCAAAGGCTAACTGCATACATTTTGAAAAACTTAAGAACCAAGTGCATTAAACTTTTATCAACACATATCAACGTTCTACTAATATTTTCCATCATTTATGGGTGGGAACGAGGTATTACATTTTTTTCAACATATCTTTGTTCTATCAATATTTCCACGTGCTTATGGGTCATGTTAATGAATCGACATTTTTATTATATTATATTATAAAAAAATGTTTGCTTATTAATTGATTTTTTATATTTGCATTTGTAATTTTTCTAGAAATATCTATCCACATAAATTTATTTATCTATTTTTCCATCACGTATCAGTAAAATTGAGATCTTAGCATTTCTGCCAACATCAACATTTTAAATCTTATGTGAGAATGAGGAAGAAGAATGAAGAATTAATAAAAGAGAAAGAAGGGTCGTTCATATTAATTTATTAGAGGTGGTTTGGAGAGTAGAGATGATTATAATAATTTGTGGATATTATAATTTATGGGGTTCTAATAGTCTATGGAATTGAATAGTTTGTGTTTGAGGATCAAACTATATATTTTAATATAGGTTTAGATAAGCTATGTTTGGGGTGCAAACTATTTTAGTATGAGTTCAAAAAGTCTATTTTTGAAATGCAGATTGTTTTAGTGAGTTTATATTTTTGGGTTACTGATTTGTTTAACACGGGTTTCTTAAGTATGGGTTTAGGATTTATGGTTTATTTATTTATTTATTTATTTTGTATCATACAAGTATTGAAAACTTAAATATCATATTTTGTAAATAAAAATAAAAAGATTTGTTTCTCCAATTTTTTTTTTTTTTTAAAAGGTGATAGATTTTAAGTTACGTTATCCTCCATTTAGTCATTTTGGGATATACCAAATATTGTTGAACATGCATAAATTAGTGAGAGTGGAGTAAAAATTCATATTATTGATTGTGTAAGAATAAGAATCAAGAAAGCTCCATATTTAAATGTGTACAAAAACAACCAATTAGTTGGCTTCATAATATTGCAAAAAATAGTTATCAAATGCAGGCCACAACCACGATTCACATAAAAAAAAAAAAAACATTGTCTTAGATACATGGTTTTAAAATAAATAAAAAAATGATGGTAGGTGTCACAATCTAACTTTAAGATAGTAGATTGTGACCCCACTTGTGCAGACAGTGTGGTGGCGACAAAAGAGTGTCGACACATCTGACACTGACAGAGGGCCAAGTGAAGTGCCGTGATGCGACCGAGGAGGACGGTGCATCATCCAACACACCAAGATAAGTGGGCAAGTATGTCAAGCTGAACAACAAGCAAGAAGACAAGCATTGGTGGCATTGGCAGTGTCAATGACAAGCCCGGTGGGGGCCACGTGGGACCCTCGGCCATGACCTTAGAAGTAATGGTCTGGTCGCGAGTTTGGACGAGCGGCTCTGGAGTTAGTTCCATATTGATGGAAGATGGAAGCACGTCAAATTCCATGTCAATCGAAATTCAGACGGGCGCTCTACGCTGGTGACTGACCACTCACTGCTTTACATATGCATGGGTGCCAAAGAGGAAATTGTTCAGAATGTACTATAGGGGGAGACATGGTGTCAGCTCTCCACCACCCCCGTGGCACACGAGTGTGTCATAGCGTGGGCGAGCATTGCAAGACGAGTGTCTTGGGCGTCTTCCATTGGGAATGGGATCTCGATGGACAATGTCGGACGACACGAGTGTGCCAGCATTGCGCTCCTTCCCATAGGCTGGAGGTTCGATATAGCACCCAGTATGCCATCTTAGCTCGGACCTAGTATGGACACGAAAAGATTCATGCCTAGATATGTCTGGATGGATGGATGTTCGGAAGGTCTAGAGTTGGAAAAATACCCAAGGGGTGATCATGATGGTTCTTGATAAGCTGACCCGAGTAGGAGAGAGAAAGCTCATGTCATCCCAACACTCGGGATGACATCCAAAAGTGTCTATGGGACTCGATAGTCCCCTTTGCCCGAGTTGTCCCGATAAGTAGTTTAATGTCCCGAAAAGCCCCGGTAGAGTATCATAACCTTGTTTGGCTCGATGAAGGGTCTGAACTCATCCCGACAAGGTTCTGAAGCGATATAGAATTACTGGGGTTGGGTTGTTAAGAATCATGATGACGAAAGGAGGGAAGTCGCACGTACATGCGACGTGTAGGCCGAATGAAGTCAATTCTGCATGAGTTTAGTTCGGTTGAGGACGAAAGAATCTCGCTTAAGGTTCGACGAAGCTTCAAAAAGAATGAAAAAAATGTAGATTGGGACTTGCATTTCCCTTAAGACTGAACATGATCAAGCGCGAATCATGGTGCGCACGGTTGAAGAAGTATGACCGTAACAGTAGGCAACCATTCAAAAGCAGTTCAAGAAAAAAAGGTTGTTCAAGTGTGCTTTTCGTGGAAGAGTTTGCATAGTTGCAACACTAAAATAAGGTATTATATTATATAATTGAATCAAAATGTATAAATCGTTGTAAAAGATTGTTTTGGGGAATTTCTTATTTATTCTCTAGTTTTATTTTATGTATGACTTTTTTTTCCTTATATCCATGGTTTTCTTGTTTTAAACTTTGATGAGACTCATAAAACAAATTTAATATCAAGCATGCTTGATCTGGCTAAGAAAAAAAAAATTTCTAAAAGTTATTTTCATTTAAATACTTTTTATAAAATTTGATTAAAATAAAAATAAACATGTTTTTTTGTTACATTTTCCCAAAAGTGTTTTTATACACAAATTTGTTTGTTTGCTATACACTCAAGGTATTTCCATTAATGTCAAATTACTATGAAAGAAGACTATTAAATACTATGAATTGGCTGCCGAAGTTGGTTGTCAAAGGTGAGGTTCCATATAGTTGGTCGCACAGGTGGTCATCGGAGGTGGTCGTTGCCAAAATTGAGTGTCAGAGGTAGTTTTTGTTGGAGTTAGTGATCGAAGTTGGTCACCATTGAAAATATTGAAGGGAGGAAAAGTTAGTTATTTTAACTATTGAGTTGTAAATAGTACTACTGTAGCAAAACAAGTGGTTAAGATTTTACTCTATTTTATTAACACACGCCTCAAACATTAGGTGGGCTATTTAACCCACTAAACACATTCCAAATTAGAGCCCCAAGCAAGCCCTTAGATTATAACACTTATCTAAGTATGAAAAAGAAAAAGAAAAGAAAAGAAAAGAAAAGCAATTTGATGAAATTAAGGTGTCACTTGATAACATTTGTTTCCTATTTCTTATTTTCCGTTTCTTATTTTCTGTTTTTTAAGAACTAGAAATGAGAAATAGGAATATGTTTGATAACTATTTGTGTTTCCTGTTCCTTATATTTTTTTTTATACCTTCTCCATTTTTTTATAGTTTAAATATAATTTAACTATATAATATAAAAAAACTACATTATACGATACAAATAAGTCATGATGCATAATTAAGAATAGCAATACAATTGTTTTTATTCTTTAAATGTTGCTCAAATTTGATCTACGATATTATTTCTCACTCGAGTCAGTTGATTTAAATAATGATAACTCAAATCTAATTTAATTATATTATTATGTAAATGTAGTGGTTGTAAAAGGTTAAAGTGAAGCTAAATGCATATTTTAGTAACCAAAATTCATATGTTGTACAATCCTGATGAAAATGTACAAAAAAAACAAAAATTCAAAATTAAAATAATACACAAATAGTGTGTTGCAAAATTTATATAATATTTAAATATAAATATTGAAATTTTTGAAAATAAGAAATCGGATGGAATATTAAATAATTCTGTTTCTAAAAGAATGAGAAATATGAATAAGAAAAAGAAACAAAAATGTCATCAAACAAGTGCTAAATCTTGAATGAAAATGGATAAAACTTGACAGACTTAATGTCACAATTTTATTTTTCTGCTATTAATTTATAAAACTTGAAAACAAGTACTATATTCAAGCAATTCCATATAAAATCTAACTCAAAAGCGCCTTAAGAAAGCATTCTTCCAAAATCCACGAAAGATTTTTTTTTTTTCTTTTTTTAATGTAATTCTAATTAAATAAATGGAGAGATAGAAAAATACAAGATTAAAAAAAAAAAAAAAAAAAAAAACTCTCTTTATTGAAAATCCACTAACATAACTTCATTCTAGTATTTTTCTCGAATATCATGTTCATTCCTGTTAATAAAAAATCTGATACACGGACCAAAAATTCTAACCGATGGAAGGACAAAAACATGGATACAAAAGAAGAGATGGTCATAAATAACTTTCAAAATAACTATCATCCTTTTAAAAAATTCATTAAAATGTTATAAATTTGAGAACCAAAATGCTGAAAAATGGGAATAGAAATATAAGAGAATTATAATATTAACATAAATAAATAACATTGCAAATGGAAATTTATGGAATTTTACCGTTTCTCAAATTTCTCCAATTCTTTCTTTTCTTTTCTTTTCTCATCAATGTGTATTTTTCAAGATCCACCAAAAGCCACTATATAAATTGGTAAGTAGGAGGTAGAATTACATGGACACTTATAGTGTGTGATTTTGAGACACATGACCTTTAGACACTGAGCATAAATACATAATGGACATCTATTATTATTATAATATTTATAATACTCCTCCTTAGATGCCCATTATATATATGAAATATGTCTCGTTAAAACCTTACTAAAAAAATCCAATAGGAAAAAGAATCCTACTGAAGGAAAAAGAGTTCATATTTCATATAATCTAATACTTCTAAAAGAATACAATGTATTTACTCCCTCATAGAAACATCACTTGAGATCTTTGAGTCGCCGTATTCCAATGTTCTACACCAATTTTACAAAGGTTGCGGTAGGTAATGCTTTTGTAAATTTGTCTATCAGGTTATCCTTTGAACAAATTTGTTATATAGTGATGTCGTCATTTTCTTCAAGATCACGAGTGTAGAAAAGTTTTGGTGAAATATGTTTTGTTCTATCTCATTTAATATATCCTCATTTGATATAGGCTATAGTTGTTTTCGTATAATACCGTTGAAAGATTTTTACTAGAAGACAAGCCACATGTTTCACGAATGTTAGCCGTACACATTCTCTTCTAGCCTTATGAATTGCAAAAATTTCAACATGATTTGAAAAAGTAGTTGTTACAGTATGTTTCATTGATTACCAAGATATAGTAGTTCCTCCACACGTGAACAGATAACCATTTTGAAATCTAGTTTTGTGTGGATCAGTTAAATATCCTGAATTTGCATAACCAACTAAATCAAAATTTGATTTATTTGAATAAAACAAACTCATATCCATCGCTTCTCAAGGATAACAGAGTATATACTTAATTCCATTCCAATGTCTTTTTGTACGTGGCTAATAAATTTATTGAAAATGCAATATCTGGTCTTATATTATTAGCAAGATACATAAGTGCACAAATTGATGGTATTTCAAGACTAAAAAGTTCTTTATTATTACCTCGAGGTCGAAATATATCTTTCTTTACATCTAGTGATCAAACATCCATTAGAATGTTTAATGGATGTGCTTTGTTCATATAGAATCTTTTCAAAAAATTTCCTATATAAGTTGACTGATGAACAAATATCTCATCTGCTAAATGCTCAATTTGTAAGTCAAGGCAAAATTTTGTTTTTCTAAGATTTTTCATCTCAAATTATTTCTTAAGATATTCTATTGTTTTTTAAAGCTCTTCAAGAGTTCTAATTATATTCAGGTCATCAGCATATACAATTATAATAGCAAATCCTAACTGTGATTTCTTTATAAAAACATACGGACATATTGAATTATTTTGATATCCTTCTTTTAACAAATATCCACTCAGGCGATTGTACCACATTCGTCCTGATTGTTTCTGTAACGACCTGAAATTTCAGGTAAATCATCCTTTTTCCCTCTTTAAGTTGAAAAAAAAGTATATAATAATAATAATAATAATAATAATAATAATAATAATAAAATAAAGGTGCAGGCGGAGGGAGCGTTAAGGGAGATTGGGGATTCTTGGTCATTAGAAGAAATCGGGGATCAGTTTGGGGAAAGATCTCCGGACGGGTTATTTACTGACCGAGTGCATTTTAGGAAAAGCAAAGAAATGGGAAGAAGGGAAAGGTCAAATCTCTCTCTCGATCACCTCTTCGTTAGCCATTTTCGCGCACCTCTTCATCACTCAGTCGCCATCCCCTTCAGCCCTCATTACCGCATCATTATAGTCCCTGCCGCATCATCGTAGCTTCCATCGTGTCGCATTGTCAGTCCTCATTGCCGCATCACCATAGTCCCTGCCGCATCATCGTAGCTTCCATTGTGCCGCATCATCAGTCCTCATTGCCGCATCATCATAGTCCTCGCGCCGCAGCGTCTCAGCCCTCTTTGCACCGCACCATCACAGTTCATCGCTGAGGCTAACCCGATAGCGAATCCTTTCGCCGTCCCATCCGAGTTTACAGCTCTAGAAGCAATAATTGGAGAAGCAGTCATGACTGCTGTACTGGGTCTGATGAATGATATGATGGATGAGCGTTTTGCTCAATTTGCACGGTCTCAGCAAGTACCGACCCCACTAGCGACAGTACTTCCACCTCAGCCCCAGAACCAGAATGCTCATGACTGGTTAATAGAAGCTAAGCACCTGAGGGACTTCCGAAAATTTAACCCTCGTACCTTCGATGGGTCGTTGGAGGACCCTACAAAAGCAGAAATGTGGCTGTCCTCGATTGAGACAATTTTCTGTTACATGAGATGCCCAGAGGAATAGAAGCTCCAGTGTGCCGTTTTTGCTGACAGATAATGCTGACATATGGTGGTGCTCACCCGAGAGAATGATAGACACCTGAGGTGGCCTAACAACTTGGGACCAGTTCAAGGAACAGTTTTATGAGAAGTACTTTTCTGCAAATACACGGTTCAACAAGCAAACGGAGTTCTTGAGCCTAAAGCAAGGAGCTATAACAGTGAAAGAGTACAAGGAAGAATTCGATAAACTATCCCATTTTACACCAGAGATGGTGGCCACTGAGAAAACTAGGGTGCAGAGGTTTATCCAGGGCCTGAAGGTCGGGTTGCGGGGCTTGGTCTATTCTCAGGAGCCCAAGACCTATGACGCAGCACTTCGAGTAGCAGTCAGAATCGACGCGAATGCCCGGGAAGGTGAAGAGTACCGGAGGTCTTTAATCACAGGGATCTCGGTGTGTCAGAAGCGAAAGGCGGATCAGAAGGAACTCGAGCTCCCGCGAAAGGGTTCGCATTCAGATAGGCCCTTCAATCACTATAAGCAATTGGCTACTGAGGCAAGAGGAGTCTGGAGGGACCGACTCATACGTAAGAATTGTGGGAAGCACCACTAAGGGCGATGTCTGATTGGCACGGGGACTTGCTTCAAGTGCAAGCAGAAGGGCCATACTGCGGAGCAATGCCCAGGAACGCAACCCTCTAGAGGTAAGGGTCAGCCCATGCACCCTCACCCTGGGGGCCCGAACCGGTAGCAACTTCAAAGCCGGGTCTTCTCTACCACCCGGCAAGAGGTCGAAAAGTCAGGCACGGTGGTGACAGGTACACTCCCCATTTAAGGGCACCATGCTTTGGTGTTATTTGATTCTGGCTCTTCTCATTCTTTTATATCGTCAGTATTTGTGAAACATGCCATGTTAGAAGTAGAGCCAATGCATTACGTATTATTAGTGTCCACCCCGTCCGGGGAGATCATGTTAGCAAATGAAAAGGTGAGGGCATGCCAGATAAAAATAGCAAACCGTGCTGTGGAGGTGACTTTGCTAGTCTTAAATATGCGGGTTTTTGACGTTAATTTGGGTATGGACTGGTTGGCTGCTAATCACGCTAGCATTGACTGTTCTAATAAGAAGGTGGTCTTCAATCCTCCTTCCGCGACAAGCTTTAGATTTAAAGGGGCAGGGACCGTGGTCTTGCCCAAGATAATCTCAGCCTTGAAGGCTAGCAAGCTACTAAACCAAAGGACCTGAAGTATTCTAGCCAGTGTAGTGGACACCAGAGAAGCGGAGGTTTCCTTGACTTCAGAGCCAGTAGTGAGAGACTACCCTGATGTTTTCCCTAAGGATCTCCCAGGTTTGCCTCCGCATCGGGAGGTAGACTTTGCAATTGAGTTGGAGCCGGGTACGACGCCTATCTCGAAGGCCCCTTATAGAATGGCCCCAGCAGAGTTAAGGGAGCTCAAGATTCAATTGCAGGAATTGCTAGATAAAGGGTTTGTTCCCCCCAGCGTGTCATTGTGCGGCGCGCCCATTCTGTTTGTGAAGAAGAAGGACGGGACGATGCGTCTTTGCATCAACTACAGGGAGTTGAATAAAGTCACTATCAAGAACAAGTACCCGCTCCCGAGGATTGATGACTTATTCGACCAGTTACAAGGAGCCACGATATTCTAGAAAATTGACCTTTGGTCGGGTTATCACCAACTAAGGATCAAAGACAGGGACATTCCAAAGACAGCCTTCCGTTCTAGATATGGACATTATGAGTTCGTAGTGATGTCGTTTTGCTTGACAAATGCCCCGACAGCATTCATGGACCTAATGAATCAGGTGTTCAAGGATTTCCTCGACACCTTTGTAATAGTATTCATTGACGACATTTTGGTGTATTCTCGGACCGAGGCTGAGCACGAGGTGCATTTGCGTCGAGTATTGGAAACTTTACGAGCCAACAAGTTGTACGCCAAGTTTTCAAAGTGTGAATTTTGGCTGAAGCAAGTGTCCTTTCTGGGACACGTGGTATCGAAGGGTGGAGTCTCTGTCGACCATGCGAAGATCGATGCGGTTACTACCTGGCCCCATCCTACGACAGTCACTGAGGTGCGCAGTTTCTTGGGCTTGGCAAGCTATTACCGTCATTTCGTTAAGGACTTTTCGCGCATTGCCGCACCATTGACTCAGTTGACAAGGAAAGGGTGCTCCTTTTGTGTGGAGTAAGGCTTGTGAGGAAAGCTTCTAAGATCTTAAACAGAAGTTGGTTTCTGTACCAGTACTTACAGTACCAGATGGGCTAGGAGGTTTTGTGGTTTACAGCGATGCCTCCAAGAAGGGGTTGGGTTGCGTGCTGATGCAACATGGTAAAGTGGTGGTCTTGCCTCCCGCCAGCTAAAAACCCATGAACAGAAGTACCCCACTCACGATTTAGAGTTAGCGGTGGTGGTTTTTGCTCTGAAGATTTGGAGACACTATTTATACGGCGAGAAGATACAAATCTTCACGGACCAAAAGAGCCTAAAGTACTTCTTCATCCAGAAGGAGTTGAACATGAGACATCGAAGATGGTTGGAGCTGGTAAAGGATTATGATGTGGAAATTTTGTACCACCCTGGCAAGGCAAATGTGGTTGCAAATGCCCTTAGTAGAAAAGCAGTTCATTCGACAGCTCTGGTCACTAGGCAGACTCCGTTATGTAAAGAAATTGAGTAGGCAGGTATTGCTGTCTCTATCGGTGAAATCACCTCGCAATTGTCGCAGTTGACCGTCCAACCAACCCTAAAGTAGAAGCTCATCAATGCTCAGCAAAGTGATCCCTACCTCGTTGAGAAGGTTAACCAGTTAGTGGCGGGTCAAGGCGGCGAATTCTCGTTATCATCAGAAAACGATCTGTCAAGGGTGTTTGTGTGTGCCGGCAAGCGGTGAACTTAAGAATGAACTGAAATCAAAAGCTCACAACTCTCCCTTCTCGATTCACCCCGGCAACACTAAGATGTATCAGGACCTGAAACATTGCTATTGGTGGCATAACATGAAAAAGAAAGTGACTGACTATGTCAGTAAATGCTTGGTGTGCCAGCAAGGGAAAGCCCTGAGGCAGAAGCCAGCAGGGCTATTGCAGCCCCTAAGTATTCCAGAGTGGAAGTGGGAGAACGTATCTATGGATTTCGTTGGAGGATTACCACGGACGGTGTTGGGCCATACAGTGATATGGGTCATAGTTGACAGACTTACCAAGTCCGCACACTTCTTCCCAAGCAAGCCTACCTTTCAATGAGTAAGTGGGCTCAGATCTACTTGAAAGAGGTGGTAAGGTTGCACGGGGTGCCAGTTTCTATAGTATCAGACAGGGACCCGCAGTTCACTTCTAAATTTTGGAAAAGCCTCCAGTCGGCTTTGGGCACCAGGTTGGAATTTAGTACGGCCTTTACCCACAGACCGATGGCCAGACGAAGCGATTGAACCAAACACTGGAGGACATGTTGCGCGCTTGTGCCTTGGATTTCCTAAGAAGTTGAGACTCCGACTTGCACCTCATGGAATTTGCTTATAACAACAGCTACCAGGCTACCATTGGCATGGCGCCATTCGAAGCCTTGTATGGGAAATGTTCCAGATCTCCAGTTTCCTGGGATGAAGTGGGAGAGCGGAGATTGTTAGGACCGAAGTTGGTGCAGATGTCAAACGAGGCTATCCAAAAAATCAGATCTCGCATGCAATCCGCACAGAGCAGGCAGAAGAGTTACGTCGACACTAGATGCAAGGATCTGGAGTTCGACGTGGGATATAACGTGTTTTTAAAGGTGGCCCCTATGAAAGGCGTCTTGAGGTTTGGAAGGAAGGGGAAGTTAAGTCCCCGTTTCATAGGGCTGTTCGAGATTTTGGAACGGATTGGCCCCGTGGCTTACCGGTTGACGCTACCACGGTCTCTCGATGCAGTCCACAATGTGTTTCACGTCTCCATGCTAAGGAAGTATGTCGTCGACCCTTCTCACATAGTGGACTATGAACCCTTACAATTGAGGGAAGACCTAAGCTACGAGGAGGATCGAAATCCTGGCGAAGGACGTGAAAACCTTGCGCAACAAGGAAATAGCACTGGTGATGGTATTATGGCAGAACCATGGTTTCAAGGAAGCAACGTGGGAGCTGGAGGATGAAATGAGATTGAAGTATCCTGAGCTCTTCAGAATTAGGACTTTCAGGGACGAAAGTTTCCTCAAGGAGAGGAGAGTGTAACGACCCGAAATTTCAGGTAAATCCCTAGAAATTTCAAGTATATAATAATAATAATAATAATAATAATAATAATAATTAAATAAAGGTGCAGGCAGAAGGAGCGTTAAGGGAGATTGAGGATTCTTGGTCATTAGAAGAAATCGGGGATCAGTTTGGGGAAAGATCTACGGATGGGTTATTTACTAACCGAGTGCATTTTAAGAAAAGCAAAGAAAGGGGAAGAAAGGAAAGGTCAAATCGCTCTCTCGATCACCTCTTCGTCAGCCGTTTCCGCACACCTCTACGTCACTCAGTCGCCATGCCCTTCAGTCCTCATTGTCACATCATCATAGTCCCCTCCGCATCATCGTAGCTTCCATCGTGCTGCATCGTCAGTCCTCATTGTCGCATCACTATAGTCCCCGCCACATCATTGTAGCTTCCATCATGCCGCATCGTCAGTCCTCATTGCCGCATCATCATAGTCCCTGCCGCATCATCGTAACTTCCATCGTGCCGCATCGTTAGTCCTCATTGCCGTATCATCATATTCCTCGTGCTGCAGCGTCTCAACCCTCTTTGCGCCGCACCATCACAGTTCATCGCCACGACGCATCGTCACAATCTTCATCACCTCGTCGCCTCAGCCCTCTCCGCGATGCGTCATCACAGCCTTCATAGCACATTGCCCGCAGTGTAGGGAAGTTGCGACTTTGCACAGGCAGTCTCGCTCAGTCTCACAGTCTCGCTATCTCGCTGTCCCACAGTTCCGCTCTCGCCGCAGTCTCACTCTCGCAGGTAAGGGACTTACTACCGGACTCTAGTGGCGCCTAATGCCTAACTGTGTTACTAATTATTGAATGTCGCCGTGTAATTATTGCCTCGGTTGTTTATTGCTTAGACTGTTTCGGCATGCCAAGTCTTGTAGCTTGTATGCGATGTGCTTATGCTTATGCGCCTGTGAAATTGTGAATCTCTGCGATGAACTAGCTATGCCATGACATGTTACCGCAGGTTGTTCTACTTGTCGTGCCCTGTGTCCCTACGTACTATGCCTACGATGGGTGTCCCTCGGGATCACCACCGATATCTATGTTTATTGTTGCATATGTTTCGATTACTTGTATATGAGTATAACATAATCTAGAAGTTAAAGCAGTCAACTTTTCCAATATACGTTTTTCATGTGAGACAGTAAATATAATATAAAGATATTCGATCTCATTTTTTCTATCAAACTCAATGTGATAACCATTACAACTTATATCTTTAAAACTCAGTAGATTTCACTTTGATTGACTAGAGAATAATGCATTGTTAATTGTAAATTTTGTTCCTCTAAGCAAAATAATATTTGGATTTTTCAAATTCTTCAGTTAGGTTTGCGGAACCTAATATTGTATTGACTTTTGTTTCATGCATTATCAATTTAGAAAAATATTTTCTACTTGTAAGTATTGTATGCATATTTGCATAGTCTGCAAAACATAGATCTCCATTCCTTATTTTTAAGTCAATCAAAATATGAAAATTGTCCATGATTCTTCATTTAAACCAAATAATTACAATAAGATACACAAAACTTGAAATAGAAAAAGTTTAACTTTAAAAAAAAAAAAAAGAAACATAAAAGATAGATTGACAAAACAAATAACATTAATTCTAAATATTCTCAAGATCAAAAGAAGCACTTGGTATGCCATCATTTGTGCTAATTTTCTCTTCAGGAGATTCGAAGTTCGCCACGTCCAAATTTTTCATATTGGATGAGTCAAATATATCATTATCCTGGTATGCAAAATTTGCTTCCACATTTTTCACTTTTTCCTTCAGCGAAGCTTGATAGAGATCAATCAAGTGTTTTGATGTATGACAAACATGGGACCAGTGTTTAGTTATTCCGCATCAGAAGCATTTCTGTTCATCAACTTTTGAATTTTTATCTTGTGGAGTTTTTCTTTTATGATCATCATTTTGGGTGGTTCTTTTGAAATTTGAATGATTAGAACAACCACCACAAAAATAATAGATATTCTTCCTTTGCCACAGTCACAACCTCCATCTCGACCTCAACCACGACCACAACCGCAATTATTAAAATTTACAACATTTATTTCAGGGAATGGTATTGTTCCAGTAAGTCGAGATTCGTGGTTCTTCATCAATAGCTCATTATTTTGTTCAACCACGAGAAGACATGAAATTAATTCAGAATATTGTTTAAAACATTTGTCTCAATGTTGTTGTTGTAGGAGCATATTAAAGGCATGAAATGTAGAAAATATCTTCTTCAACAACAATTTTAAACTGATTTTAAATAATGTTGAGTTATAATCACTTATTGATTTAAAATCTTAGAGCCTCAAATGCACTAACTTTAGGAATAATAACTGTTTTTTTTTTTATAATCATACATCTCTTTCAAATTCTTCCACAAGATACAGGAATCTTTTACTGTTAAATATTTCATCTTCAATTCCTCGTGGAGAGGATGACGAAGGAAGCATCCAAATGTATTTCAGCATCAAGCACCTATGACAAATAATTATTATTTCCATTAATATCAAGGGCTGCGAATTCTAATTTTGTAAGATTTGTCTAACACTATCACAAAACATTGTATTCATATTAGAAACTTAATATATATTAGATATGCAAAATAGCATTTAATTTACTAATTATAATAAGGAGAAAAAAAATGGAATACCTTTGGGACATACTTCAGCGAGAAAAACAGCAAAAAGTCGTGCTGATAACATATTGTAAATTTGAGAAGCAAAACGATGAAAAACGAAAACACAATACCGAAGAATTATAATATTAAAATAAATAAACAATGAAATAAAATAAAATAACAAAAATGCATATGAAAATTTATGAAATTTTAAAGTCTCAAATTTCTCCAATCCTTTCTTCTTTTTTTTTTTTCATTAATGTGTATTTATAAGCAAATTAGCAAGTAGTTTTTTTTTTTTCATTAATGCGTATTTATAAGCAAATTAGCAAGTAGGAGGTAAAATTACATGAACACTAATAGTGCGATCTTGAAACAAATGGCCTTTAGACACCATGTACACATAATGAGCATTTATTATTATTATAATATAAAATAAACTTTCTCTATTCTATCTTGACCAAGGTCAAGATTTCACAACAATAAAAAAAAAAAACACAAAACAAAAAAAAAAAATAAAAAATAAAAAAAAATAAAAATTTTATTTTTTAAAAAAAAAAAAAAAATTTCTAAATAAAAAAAAAAAAACTACTTGCTAATTTGCTTATAAAAACCCATTAAAAAAAAAAAAAAAATTTCTAAATAAAAAAAAAAAAACTACTTGCTAATTTGCTTATAAAAACCCATTAAAAAAAAAAAAAAAATTTCTAAATAAAAAAAAAAAAACTACTTGCTAATTTGCTTATAAAAACCCATTAAAAAAAAAAAAAAAATTTCTAAATAAAAAAAAAAAAACTACTTGCTAATTTGCTTATAAAAACCCATTAAAAAAAAAAAAAAAATTTCTAAATAAAAAAAAAAAAACTACTTGCTAATTTGCTTATAAAAACCCATTAAAAAAAAAAAAAAAATTTCTAAATAAAAAAAAAAAAACTACTTGCTAATTTGCTTATAAAAACCCATTAAAAAAAAAAAAAAAATTTCTAAATAAAAAAAAAAAAACTACTTGCTAATTTGCTTATAAAAACCCATTAAAAAAAAAAAAAAAATTTCTAAATAAAAAAAAAAAAACTACTTGCTAATTTGCTTATAAAAACCCATTAAAAAAAAAAAAAAAATTTCTAAATAAAAAAAAAAAAACTACTTGCTAATTTGCTTATAAAAACCCATTAAAAAAAAAAAAAAAATTTCTAAATAAAAAAAAAAAAACTACTTGCTAATTTGCTTATAAAAACCCATTAAAAAAAAAAAAAAAATTTCTAAATAAAAAAAAAAAAACTACTTGCTAATTTGCTTATAAAAACCCATTAAAAAAAAAAAAAAAATTTCTAAATAAAAAAAAAAAAAAAACCAAATATATAAAATCTTGATATTAATTATGCCTAAAGTTTCACCAAAGCAGCCCAAACCCTTAGATAAGATGAACTAAATTTTTAATCATCTCAGCTAACACGATTCAAGGAATTTGTTTAAAAAGGCACTAGTTCTAATAAAAGATAGTAACTTTTGCGAGCTAATTCTGACAATTTTCCATACAAAAGCCTACAAAATTAGCCATTTATAACGTAGAATTTCTCCACAACTTAAATACACAAAGCTTCTTCGGTGTTGTCGCTTATTCAAGCTGATTCTATGATCTAGCTCTATACAAATCCATACACAACTAATCAAACTACAACCGCCTTGCTTTAGCTATGGTCAAAAGTTTTATGTTCAATGTTGGTTCTGCACAAAAATTCAAAACAAACTACGTTCTTATTTCCCCCACCTCAGTTTCTTCGTCTTCCCCGTCGCAGATACGCCGTTCCACCCCCAGTCTTCCCTGCCGCTATGCTGCTTTGTGAACGTGGCTTCTCTACTGAATTAACATTACGAGCACCATTTTCTTCCGAGGAGATTTTACAGTTACCATTGCCTTCTGATACAACTTTACTCACATCACTTCCGTTCAAGTTTTCGTTCACATCTGGAACATCCATGCACACTTCACTTAATAGTTCGCATCGCTCCTCCACAGGCGAATCGTGGTCATGACCCAATGAATTATTTCCTTCAACTATACTGTCAACATGGTTCTGTTCTACAGCAAGCTCCCAAGAACTGCAATGCAAGAAAAGAAACTCAGCTATTGCACAATATTTACATTGTGGATAGAGACGTCAGGAGAGATGAGACGCTAGGGTACCTAGGTACCAGAGTAAAACCGTTGGCCAGCTCCACATCTTCATGCACTGTAGAGCATTCTCTCTCATCCAAACTTGAATTTGATACTGCAGAGAAACGAAAATACTGATTAAAGTTCTTTATTTTTTTTCAATTTTCGTACTGAAGATAATGAACATTTTAGTTTGACGATTACGAATGTCTAAATCTGCTCGTTAGCACTCTGATAAATCCTGTAGAAACTACTGCTTAATCGTACAACCATCAGAAAAAAGAGGAATAAAATTGGTACGTACCTTTCCTCTCAGTGGTAGGATTGGGTTCCAAATCCTGCACGGGAAGGGAATAATTCGACTGTATCAAATATCAAGTAAGATCGATACCAAAAGTTTCATAGAACAGACAATAATTCTTGAGATAGTGGACCAAGTGACGGGTAGCAAAAGTCTGATAGATATCTAATCTTATTTAAGTATATTAGTATCGAAAAGACCATACAAAACACCCAGCCAATTTAAGTGGGCCGTTCACTTCCCTACACTCGAGAACCTGCCCAAAAAGTTACTCTCAAACGCACAACGCCAGTCATATATACCAAGTACAAAATTTAACGGTCAGATACGCAATTTTCCATCCCCCCACCCCCCCCCCCCAGAATTTAGGTTCACAGATGAAGGCCCAACAAAGCCCTTCTGGGAGCTGTTACCTTATCCTGTTGCAGAACAATGCTTGTCATACCGAGGAAGCAAGTTTCATTTTCTGACACATCTTGTGCAGTCTTTGATTCTGAGGATGCGAATGAGGTTCAAAATGTTTATGGATTTCCAATGACAAATAGAAAATTAAGAAAAAATCGATTATCTTTAAAACATGTAAGTACAATGTTGGACTCACAGAAACGTGTACCTGATAAGCTATGAGTGACAGTATTGTCAGCAGACCAATTCATTGATTTATCTATTGACTTTACTGCATGCTGTATTTTATCTCCACTGGGAAATTTCAGATGGTCAGAACGCGCAGAACTCAAATTACTTTTGTAGTCTGAGGCAAATGAAGACCAATCAAGTTTGGCAGATGGAGTTCTTAGCATTTCTTCAGTTGCTTTTGATCGCACGCGTCGTATTTCCTCCTGGATGTTCCATGATCCACTGGCAGGAGATTCCCTTTTAATCTGCACTCCAATGTCAACAAACAGAATGATGGGTTGTGTAGTTGTGTTGTAAAAATATTCATGTTCATATTCTTATATATACAAATGATAGGGAGATCTAGGTGCTATATTTATTACACCATTTCGAGAAACTAAAAAATATTTATCAATTGAACTTCATGCGGTCATCGCTTGAAAAGACAGATGTACTAAAAAAAACTGTAACAAAGGAGAAATGTTCTAGAGAAGTATCATGCGTGTAGTTTAATGGATAAAATGGTACCTTAGATGAAGACAATGGATTTCCACTAATTGAATATGATGTTTCTTCTTTGAAAAGCTGTAGCCCTAATGGTGAAGGAGACTTGAACTCAAAATTACTCGTGGAAGGGGAGGCCCATGGAGGACGTGCTTGCATGTATGATTTGGCTACATCTACAGGTGAACCCATCTCTTCATTGTTAACCTGCAGCAGCATATACTTTAATATTCTACGAAGAAATCAATATGTAAGGACATATACTAACTCTAGATTTTGTCTTATGGTATTATAAAATCAATCTACTATCGTCATTGTTGTTTTACATTAGCGATCCATTATACTTGAAAGAGGAGAAACGTACACATGGGAGGATATCATAGAAATAGTTAAGAAAGGTACCAAAAAGCCTTCCAATTAGCACAGATACAAGCTAAATCATAGTTACATAAAGAAATGTTCAGTTTACACCAAGGAGTAGCTAAATACACAATCTGATACCACAAAAACTAATTGGTAGAATAATTATTGTACATAAAAATAGGTGCAATGTGGTTGAACCAAGGACAAAGTATTGTTACAAAATTTCTTCTCTCTATCATTCCCACTTCAAAAGCAAGCGGGTTCCTTGGAAATTCGGATATTCCTACCACGAGTTGCAAGGACACATTTATGTTTTCTTCAATTGTTCTTTTTATTTTTATATCAGTCTAACCCAATGGCTTAAAATTGATTGAAGAAATCAGATGGAATTTAGCTCCATCAGCCAAAAAAAAGAAATCAAATGTCTATGTAGAAATTCACTTTAGGGGAAATTCTTGGGGGAAAAGGTGTTGAAAGGGGAAAAGAAGAACAAAATCACTGATTTAAAAGACATTGAGAAACAACTAGCCAGAAACAATCAAATTTATATACGGCAATTAGGATATGTTCACGTATACAGATAGATCCTTTGCTCAGAAAAGGAGTTCATGACATGGAAACTGAGAGGAAAATTGAACTATAAGGTAAATAAAAGTTGAATTCATTAGGTGACTATTCATACGCCATTCAAGAACAACAAAAGAAAGGATCACCAACCACAGGCAGCAACGTGGAATTTAAGGTACATGGCCCATCATCCAATTTCAATGTCGTAGTAGACCCCAGTCCTAATCGTTTTTCATTCAACCATTTTTGTGCCTCGAGAATCGCTGTGCTGCAGACTGCAGGCCTGCCATCATCTGTATCAATTTGTACACATCTTAATCTGGTGATAAATTTTAAATTTCTCATTAGGAAAGTATGCTCCCGAACAATTTTGGTTCTCCACATGTAAAAAGAAGTCATTATTTGCACAAAATTAAAATTCTGGTTTACAAGAAATTGGAGGGTCAGTACCACTATCAACAGCTTTGTTTGATATCTCAGTCAGTCTCCCTGCAGCCTGGCCTTCAATGGTTTGACATTCTACAACCCTCGATTCAATTATCTGAAATAACTTGTCACGCTCTGCCCTGCTTGAATGAAAGTTAGAATGATATGAACCAGAAGCCACTAGTAACAGATAATTGAAGGCTATCATCTAAGTGGTAGTTGAAAAAACCAAGCTCATTTTATTGTCATTTGTCACTCATGAACTATACTATTTAACCATGAGACCATCACCATTGAACATATAGGCCTTTAGTTTGAACAGGAACAATAACTCTTTCCGCAAATCCTGGAAGTCTAGATAAACTGAAACCATGTCCTTGGCCAAGATAAAAGTGCAAGCAAGGAAGTAAAACCGTGAGAGCATTGTGCACAGGAAACAAAAGGGAGAGTGTTTTTTTTCCAGTTAATTGATAGAGAATTACATAAGAAATGTCTAGACCAATTTATAAGGTCGAACCAACACAATGGTTCAATTATGGTAAAAAAACAGATAGAACTAAGGCATGAAACAATGAACAAGTTCATGCAGAACTCGTTAAAAAAATCATCACCATACCTAGAGAAGGTCTCCTGCATCAGTAGCTGTTCAATTAGATGCTTGCTATCTTTTTTCTCTGGTGGAAAGTCCTTCCTAAATAAGTTGACCATCCCCGATGTCCCATTCTTCCAACAAAAAAAATGTCAATCAGGCACAATGCTGTAGTCTATAAATCAAATACCAAATAATCCGTTGTCTTACACTTTGATTTTTTCACATATATTTTATTCATATAGCTACCATGTTGACTTAAGAATATAACGTTCATCCATATATTTCATTAATTTGAAATTTTGTATACCCACATAGCACTAACTATCCCTCAACCAAGCTCCAGTACAGTGCCACATCACTTCATCATTAAAACTCTTTCTTTCAACATAGAAAGAAATAAGAATCATAATACTGCAACACTCCACAGATCAAACTCGATATCCAGTCTGCTAGAAAAAATATCGAGATTTTCATCTAGATTGTCCCGATAGTGAGACTAACACCCATACAAGTACATAATTTAACATCTAGATTGTTTACCTTCTTCACTCCTTCAGCTCCCTGGAAGACACAATTTTCATTATGAACATCGTCTTCATCGTCATCCTCTGTTAAAATAAGATACAATAAATCTTGAGCCATATAAGCAGAACTAAAATTCTGAGAACTTGCCACTCAAATGAATAATAAATGTGAAATGAAATTGAAAAATATGCAAGGAACTTAAAGAAACAATATGAATGAAACACAACATAAAAGATGTATGATTAGCCATCAATTTAGTCCATTGATCTTACACACAACTGTGTGCATATAATATACATGAATTGACATATCATTGCCTTGCTAAGTTTTAAATCAAATTTCAATTGCAAATGAAATCACATATTTTCCGCACGTACTAAGCCGGAAAATGTCAATGATAAATGATATCGTTAAGAAAATAAACCTGGACATAGATGGCTAACATGGATGGGGATGTATGTCACTAAAGTTTCAACATTTTTCGTTGGAAAACCAAGAGCAATAGTGGTGGCGTCAAGGAGTCTAAGATAAGTCAACCAGCTTCCTTCCTTCTTCTATGTCTTTGTAAAAGGCATTCTTGGTAGAATCATTAGTCAGCGAGTGCAAATAAGAGGGTTCACACAGTTCATTTTTTTGTCAACGATAATACAATTATCTTCTAGAACGATGACTGTCCATATTCAATATATATTTAAAGTGATTGGAGATGGCATCAGTGCTAAACATCAAATTGAAAAGGCGAATGGTGCTTGCTCCTACGCACCTACATGCTATGGGCCACCATCCCATGGAAAAATGGTTTGACCCATGCAAGTTAGGAGTTAAGGACTCCTTGAGATCAACTTGGACTTTCAAATTTGGGCCCTGAAGGAAACCCTAATTGAACCTCACCAATTCTTACAATTGCTAGGTCACTAGAAAGTTCTTTGCTCTCCAGTCTTCACAATATTTCCTAAGGCCTTTTTGTGTGTGTGTGTGTGTGTGTGTGTGTGTGTGTGTGTGTGTGAAACAGGAAACTATTTCCAAAGGCCTTCTGTAATTATAATATTGTGCCATAATGGATTCTAATTGGGGTGTATTCCAGTAAGCCACCATAAGAGAGGATAGACCATTGATTGTAACTTTTCTCTAAAACAATGAAAATGTTGTCCCTTGTTCTAAAATAGATCTAACCTAAATTGACATACGATACAACCTTGAAATTAAGTTTTAAATGTTTGTACAGCTCAAATCTGTGACTGAAAGTCAGGAAACTGGAAATTATACTCTTAAATTAATTTTAAAATGCAGATTCATTACGTTGCAAGCACACGATAAATTTAAACCAACTAGGCAAATGAAAGAAATCAGCTAATTAAGCATCCTAAATAAGGACCAAAATTTCCAACAGAAAAACAATGGTACGGCTAAAACTAAAATATTCAATGAACCCACGCCACAGCACACCACCCAATTTCATCAATTCCAGCATCCTAACCAGCTGACTGCGCATACTTAACAGCAAACACCATTAAGTTCACGAACTATTGCTTACTTCTTTTCAAGCACTATACTACCCCCCTTTCCCTTTCACCTTCAAAGTTCGAACTACATCGACTCTTCTTTAGCTAGTGCGCAAGTTCAGTACTTTTTCTACTTCTCATTTCCTCAAAATAAGCTTACATTTCGCAGCACATCAAACAAACATAAACACATTAACAACTCCCAACCCTGAGTTTAACAACTACCCCATCCGCATAATTTCGAAAAACATACACCAAAATTCAGTTCAAAGTTAAGCGAACCTGAATCACTGTCTGAAGAGGAGGACGAGGAGTCGGAAACGAAAACAGAAGAGAGTAATTTTCCGGCGCCGGTAGCAATGGTAAGAGTAGGCGAGAAAATGAACTTGGAGATCCAACTAGGGTTTCCTCCAGGGCCCAAATTCGAAGGTCCAGGACGCTCATAAGGAGTCTTTCTACTTCGAACTTGCCTAGCTCGAACAATTTTCCCCCCGGATCTTGACCCTGCAGCTTCGCGATAAGCAGGGATAGACGCCATGGAAGTTCACAGTGAAGAAGATAGTATTTGCTCGCTCAGGCGAGAAGGGGATTTTTCCAGTTATGGAAAGGAGAAATAGCCCACTCCAGTAAAGTAATTGTAAAATTAACGTTTTGTAATATGAAAAGACAATAACAACCTTCGTTAAATTATGATTTTATGCTACATGGATGGGCTTTGTAGTAAATTGGGTTTTGGATGTGACATTTTCTGAATATTCAACCGTGTTCCATCATGATGTTTCTCTGCGTCGTCGTGAATGAGATATGGCAGATTCCTTAAACGGTAATAATTGCAAAAGAGGGCTTCACTTTGGACGTTTTTAGGAAAATTGTCCAAAATGACTCAAAAATAAAAAAAAGAATGACCTCCCCCTAAAGATATATATGTGATTGACCCTTTTGGCACATGTAATACTTTTTTTACTCTCACGTTTAAGTTACCGCCTGCGTGCGCTCCTTCGCATTCTACAAAACCAATTCTCTAACCATACGAGATCTTTCACGTATTCTCGGTGCTCTCGTTTATTTCTCTCAAGTTTTTCAAGCTCTCTAATTTCTCATTTTCTCTCATTTCCGTGCAAGATTATCACATTGCTCTCAAGTTTCGATTCTCTCAATTTTAACACATTGCTCTCAGTTTCTACCAAGTTTCGTTATTTCGTCTCAGTATCTCTCAAGTTTTTCACATTTCGTTCTACTCTAAAAGGTATGTTGTTGTTTTCTCGAATGCACTTCACTGTTGTCTGAATATAGTATATGGTACAAAATGTTATTGTTTATCGTATTAGGAGGCTAATGAAGAGTAACAATCACATATACTAGGGTAATAATTGCGTAGTACAAGGGTAAAGATCGCGTAGTACAGGGGTCTAGGTCACGCAATACGGGTGAAAATCACGTAAGGGTCGGGTAAATGATCGCCTAGTATAAACGATCACTTACCCCTACCTACGCGATTGGTTATCATTTTTAGGTGATCGACTACCTTATTTAAGTGATTGATTACATTCCTTTATGCGATCGTGCATATACGGGTAAGCGATCGCTTACTACTTTTCATTTATGCTTACTGAGTGCTTGAATCGATCTGTTTGCAAATTGCTAAAATGGCTCAGTCTGACGTCTCTGCTAACAAAAACCCAGTTCGATGTTAATGTCTTTCAGATTGTCGATGACAACAAAGTCTTCAGAGCTCAGACACTACGATTGCTTCTCTGTCATATTTAAATGAACATTAGAAAGTCTAAAGAAATTGCTAGGTGAGAAGAAAAAGGTGCATGAATTGAGGAGACAATCAAATCCCAAACATGTGATATTTTACACTATTAAAGGATTTGCACATGCATTTCAGGTATCCACTTTTCCATTTTGTTTGAAATAAATTGAATTATGAGGTGTGTACAATTACTTGTATCTTTGTAGGTATGGGATTACGAGATATTATTGACATCCAATAAGTTTATAGCAACTAAAGTTAGCAAGAATGTAGTATCGCACATTCTAAGGTGAAAGTACACTCAAGCTCCATCCTGGAAGTGTTTGGAAAAGAACATCTTCCATACAAAAAAAGTAAGTTACATCACATACCTAAGCGATCATGTACATTGGAATAGTGATTGCTTAGTAAGTTTAAGCAATCACGTAGAGTGTAATTGCGATCGCTTAGTAAAGCCTTTGCGATTGTGTTAAATCATAGCAATGACTTATACTAGTCTATGCGATTGCGAAGTATAGTCTATGTGATCGCGTGTGTAGACTATTGTTGCAATATTAACCATTTGTGTTATATGTGTACACTATTATGATTTTGAGGCTTGTATTATCAACGGAGGAGATAAGGTACAAGGAGGATAAACTTAGAGGGGTTGATATAGTGCACCAACACCAGCCTCTAGCTGAGGATGCTGCTGGCCATAAGGACTCTCCATGACCATGACCGTGAGCATGTTCGAGATGAGGATGATGACTTGGTCCATAAGTAGGTTCCTGATGTTCATGATGAGGTACAAGTTTCGACTATACATTCTCAACAAATGCCATCGACTTTGGGTATGGAACAGACCAAACAAGCAACCGAGGGGAAGGAGAGGCAACTTGAATCTACCCATGCGGAATCTTCCCAAAGACACAAGAGGAGAAAGTTCTTGCAAGTCAAAAAGGAACACTTGATAGAAGTTCGCAAAGAGTTGGCGAATTTGATAGTTTGAGGAGCCATTTTCATCACCAATACCATCGACCAAAGACCCTATTGAGCCCATTGCAACTGAAGAACCACACATTCACGATTTTCATACCTAGATACAATTATTTAACCCAATTATGAATATATTAAGGTGTATAATAATATGCATTGATTCAAAAGTTGAAAGTAGAACATTGTGGAACCCGTTGTTCACCGCAAGAGGGCTAAGCAAAAAAAGTTCTCACCCGAACAGGTTAAAACGATAAAACCCTCTTCAAAAGCCAATAAAGATAAGGCATTAGGGGCAGTGGCTATAAGGGGTGAGAAGAATAAAGCATTGGATGCACCAACGATAACAACCTCTTCGATAGACGATAACCAACCGACTGAAACTCAACCACCCACAGTAGAACTAAGACCGGCAACGGGGTTATAAATCCACACCCACTGTTCCCTATTTTTGAATTTCCGGAAGGTCTGATCATACGATCCAATATTCACAATCCCAAATATTCTGTGGAAGGTGTACATGTAATAGGATAGATTGAAACAAACAAATGATGATGAGCGGACGGTTGCTTACACCTTCCAGACCAAGGAGTTCTTCAAAACGTTGCAGAAGAACACATGAGTCATAAGTGATGTGGGTATGCATACTTTTTTATAAACTTTATTAAATATACATGATTGCTTAAGAGTGATATGCGATTGAGTAGCAATTTGTATGATGTTATGCGATCACGTATTCTCTATAAGCGATTTCATATCATTGTTACGTGATCGCAAAGGACTAAGTCATTGCCTTTTTTTAACTATACAAACTATGTGAATTTCTTATAGACCATGGATGTTCTATTAGTGCACATGCATCATAAGCTACAATCAAGATATGATCTCTGCAAGTATACATTCATAATGGTGGATTCCAGCTTCATGGTATTACTTGTCATCATCGTATCTCACAGATGAACGTATGCTCCTCAATGAGGATAATGTTGTCATATGGACAAATGCGGGAGTACATGGAAAGATATAGGAAAACAATACTTACTTCATCGAATACGTGCTTGGCCAACATGAAGTAACGTTGGCTCATGACAACAATCAATCTAAACGAATGTCAGATATACGTCTTCGGCTTCATGCTAATGATGTGTGATTCCGCAAGTGCACTTTAGTTAAAACAACTTGTAAGGTTGAGTATCGTCCTCACGGAATTGGTTTGATTATTCTTTTAGCTATTCAGAGATCTTTCCAATTTTATTTAGGGAACCGAATTGTAATGACACTTAAGCTAAACTAATCTAAGAAAATAAATAAAAGTGGTCAATATATGGAAAATATCAACTAAGAGTCATTTTAGGGAATAGATTTCATCAAAGGTATATTAAACACTATTGCTTAACTCTTGAAGTACTTAACACAACACGTAGATCTAGAAGTCTTTTATCCAGATTGAATCTTTCAAAAACAATCTTTTTTTATACTTAAACTCTAATTACTAAGTTCTTGAAATTAGGTGATTAAGCAAAGCATTAAGAATCTTCAGCAACAATCTTTATCATTATCCAACTACTTTCTGTGTTTTCAAACGATAGTCTAGCATGCATGATCTAACTTAAACATATTTTTCCAAGCAAGATTTAAATCCTAGAATCATTCAAATGTTGATCAAATATTCAAAAGCATTAAGAACGGTCATGCTAGAAAGCATAAATACAAATTAACATTCAAGAAGCAAAGTGTTCAACAATTTAAACCTAAGAATTCATCTACCCCTAAAACTTTGAGAAATTTAGCCTAACATGGCTTCCATAAACAAAATCAACGTTAGAACAATAAAATAAAACAAATAAACCAAGAATAATGAAAGGGAAGAAAAGTTATCCGACTTCCAAGCTCGTCTCGGGGATGGATTTGGCCTTCCAACGATCATCGAACCTTCCGGCACCATGGAATGTTCATCTCTTGCATTAACACTTAGTCTCTAATTCTCCAATTCTTGATTTAGAAGTCGGTTAAGGATCTCCCAATTTATAGAAAATTAGATGCTTGGTCAAGAACTTTCCAAAATTGTAGATTTTTTATTTTTGGAAAGGCAACGTAGTTGCGCTCTCTTAAAGCGCAACTACGCTCTAGGAAATTTTGTTGAAGCGTCGCTACGCTCTTAGAGAGCATAGTTGCACTCCTTGCTATCCCAAATTGTTACCTTTAAAATTAGAAAATGTATGTTTAGGAGCGATTTTGAAATGATTAAAATAACTTGTCATGTTTAAAATCACTTCGAAATACACATTTAATCACTCTAAACCACTTCGAAATACACATTAATCATTTTAGAATCACTCGCAAACATGTCAAAAAAATATATATATCATCTAACTTCTGAAAATTAATATGCTAATTTTTGTCGTTCCAATGATAATAATAGACAAAAGTTCATAGACCAAACAGCAAGGAAGGTCTGAATAGACAAGAGTGAAACTATCCGAAGTTCATAACATAGGGGTCAATTCAATACATTATACTCTCCCAAATTAGAATCATTCTGGAAAATTAACAAAACAATCTTCCATCTCTACACGTCCATTGAGTTACAAATGATTACATGAATAGAATACTAAGGGCATGTACAAAGCCTATACAATTAAAAGTACATCCATATCCCAAAGTATTTTTAATAAAACATGTCAAATGTGCATAGCTCACTAGACAAAGGTATCAATTACCATCCCCAAGGCCATGGTTTGATACCCTACCTCATAGTTGTTGAACTCCCAAAGAAAAAAGAAAAAAGGAACAAAACTTTTTTATTTTCTTTTATTTTTTGCTTTTAAGTAATTTGATAAAGTGACTTATACATCATTTGAATATCTCATTAATGCATCAAAGTCTTAAATCTAAAGAGTGGATACAAGTCAGTATAAACATTAGGTTCGCCACAGCAATTTCTACTCCTTCCTTTGAACTATCAAAAAACTTCATCCGCTCACTAACAAAACAAGACATGTTAACATCAGATATTGACTTACATGAAGCAGAAAGTTTAGAC
The DNA here is from genome assembly GCA_031780015.1 of Citrullus colocynthis. NCBI lineage: Eukaryota > Viridiplantae > Streptophyta > Magnoliopsida > Cucurbitales > Cucurbitaceae > Citrullus > Citrullus colocynthis. The sequence goes on from QLSR01001487.1 coordinate 1,771,905, forward strand.
ATAGCTGAGTGAGTTTAACGAAACCAGAATTTGCTGCACAGAGCAACATGATCATCCTGAAAACCAAAAGCGAACACTACATATAAATGGGAATTAAGAAACAGGATAAAGAAGAACTAGGATAGTACAGCTGGTCGATATCAAAATTTTCAAAGAAATCTGCATACCTTTAAAATAAGCATGCTACTGTTGGTATGAACAGCAAGGAACAAAGACTGCAGTTTGATGATCACTAAGCCCAGTACAACCAAATTTTCAACATATTATGCCAAATCTTGGATCATTCAGCAGGATAATAGAAATTTGATTTTAGAAGATACAGATTAGATGAGAGAAACACTCCTCAAAACTCGACAGTATGTTCAACTAATCCCAAGACAGAAAAATTAAGGCTTTCTTTCTATTTAATCAACATCATATAAATAGTGTATTTTAAAGAATATTGACAGGAATGGAATACTTTTAATCAGTAAAAAGGTAAATCGTCTCTTAGCAGACATATTATCTTAATTCTCAACTATCCCTAGTTAAATTTTTTTCCCCAAAACAAACCTTACATCATAAAAAATAATAACAACTAAAAACAAACAAAAACAAAAACAAAAAACAAAAAAACAAAACCAAGAAGAAATTAATTATGGGAGTCAAAATAAGGCTTGTGACATGATATGTAAAGAAGGAAAGATACTGTCTTATTGATATGGACTTCGCCACTTCACCTTGATGTCTTCATAAATTCTTTTCCTTGTGCATTACGGATTCTGGAGTTCATAGTGTACTCAGCAATTGTTACTTCAAAGGTTACTTCATAATACGACCATATTCAGCTAAAAATGAAGAAAATATTTTGCTGACAAGCAAGCAATATCATAAGAAAAAATTGGGTAAATCTCTCAGAAGAAAACTAAATCAATAATATGATGAAGGCAAGGTGCTTATGATTCATAAAACCGCAGGCATCATAAGACAAGGTCAAGCTTTCCCCGATTAATACAATGGTTAATAGTACTTCATATGCAAATATATTTTGCAATCAAGTCATATCCTACAAAATCCAACGCACCAGCACATAGAACTGTAGGTTATCGGAGCAGGAAATAAAATTTGCAATTGCTAAAAGGAGCAGGTACCTTTCGAGTTATTATGGCCTTGCAACTCTTGTCTACTTCAAACTTCAATCACAACGTTAACCTTTAATAAGAATTATCTGAATCCAATAGGTCATCGCATTTGTAGACCATTGATTTGTTCAGAAGCAAGCAGAATATCTGGTTGCAGACACCTTGAAATCAGGCTTTGCTGCTCCTAAGACTTGAACTTCCCACACACATATACACACATACATATTGAAAGGGGCCACTCACATTATTCATATCGCAAAAGTGGGATTAAAAATAACTAATTTCAGTTAGAAGACGAGAGCAGCATCATTATATATTGAATAATCATATAATTGAACAAGGGACCAAACTATAAAGCACATTGAAATGGATGTTAATTTGTTATTGATATTGAAATTCCAATAAATTCTCAGATTCTAAAGATACATACAGAGCACCTGAAGCTCTCACCCAGGTGATTCATCTTTCACCAAACTAAACGACAGTATCCCTGCAAAACTTTTTTGATTCTCTCAGAAATAAGTTACAAGAAAAACTAAGTTACATGGTAGTGGCAAATGGGGCCAACATGAATGCTAAAAATGCAACAGAACAACCTTTGATGGGCATTCTAGCTGAAAGCTCCCCCTTTCTTAGTCGAGTTAATTCAACTTCCTCAATGGAGCAGGCAATGATGTTACAATATTTTAGCATGGAAACTTGGAGCCTGAACCAAAAGGGAGAGATCAAGTAAGATGGGAAGAACGGTAAGACATCCCAGGTCAATTTTAAAGCCCTACGGACCAGAACAGACCAGCCTTGGATGGCTGTAGAATAAATAAAACCTTTGCAACTGCTTATTCCTCAAAGGCACGCATACAAACTTTCTCCAACAGCAAAGGCCAATCTTCCCCAAGCTGCTTTGGATTAAGCTCCATAGCAACTTTGAAATCAAGCAATGACACTGAGCATTCTAAACTCTTTTCCTGCAAAAATTCAGATTGCACATTGCTATTCTGTACACATAGGTGGTTAGTAGGCCACATCCCATTAATAACCTTCCCTTGATTCTGTTGCTTCTGGATAGGGTGCCCCGTATGTTCAAATGTAGACCTTGCTCTCACCAACTCAAGGCAAGACTTTATCAATTGCTTCAGGTATACATCTAGAGTATTATTCAGGATGTTAGGACATTCCATAGAAACACCTTCAAGCCCTTGTGCAGTTGCAATTTGCTCCATGCGTTTTCTCACTGTCTCTGAATCAGACAATCCAATACTGTCACAACAACTCAGAAAATCACCACTACTGCTGACTGGCAAGGCCTTGCGTGCCCCACCAACACTAGCTGAACAAAATGGAATACCAAGAGGTGGAAGTAGAGGACCACTCAGGAAGCTTAAGGGATCCAACTGTTCCACCTCCTCTCCTTCTTCAAGAATAGCTGCTTCTGTTGGATGTATCCTTGGTTTTTCTGATGGCCGCTGAACTGCTCCATCTATATCATTCTCAGGTAGCTCAGCTACTGCTTGGAGATGCTGTACCGGTCTCTGATAGTCACACATGGTTACATTACCATTCTCTGTAATAACTTTGCTGCTGCTATCTTCAGTACCAGTTGATTGATACGAAAGACATGTGATTTTTCCATTTGGACCAAGTGGACTTGGCCTATCCCTAAACTTTCCACGTAAGATAGATCTACCTTTCCGGGGGGATACTGGAAGAACTCCATTTGACCAAAGTGGTATACTCTGATTCTGATTTGGGAAGGCAGATCCAGTTTGTTCAGGGCCATCTTCCCTGCAAGGAGAGTTGTTTGAAGGTTGTAGGACAGATTGAGCGTGTCCTGAAACATTTATTGGTGGTGGGGTCTTGGCTACACATGCATTCTTCAAAATTGACCTTATCAATTGATTGTGGAGCTGAATATTCTCCCTTCCAAGCACACGAACACACACCTTATCAAATTCAACCTTGCTCAGCTTCTGACCCAAAAATCTACTCAAGTAGAAGAAGTACCGCTTGGACTTGTCATTTCCAAGTTTTTTAACTATCTGAGCTTTCAAGTCGCCTAAATCAATTCTGGAGCTGTGCGGAGGTTGCATTTCTCCAGAGGCCGGTTGGGTTCATACACTATAAACTGTAGCTCCAAACCCCAATCACTCGAATTGAAGCTGAATTGTAGTATTGTACCAATACAAAATCCCCCAGAATTTATACTTCCACGTCATTCAGAACAAATCAAGTGAGAAAAGCCGCACCATTTGGGGGAATATATACATACATACATACATAGTACGTGCACCAAGCAAAAAGGGGGGGTTTACAGCAGCCTGAAATCATAATTCCAGCAATGACTGAGTAACATTTAATTTAGAATGATTACGCAATCAACAAGAGAGCCAGGAAGCATTAGAATGCAAACCCAGATCTATACTCCGAAAACCAAAACCCTAGAGATCAAACCAGCTAAAGTCACTAAACCCCTCAAAGAAACAATTAGAAAATCGAGCTCAGAAAGAGAAATTGATCATCGCGAAAAATCAGAGCCCTAACTCGGAATTGGAGAAAGCACACACACACACACATACACACACAACAAAAACACAAAAACACAAAAAACCACCTACCTGGAAGGAGAAGAACGCAAGAGACGCGAATTGCAGGTAAGTAACAATAGAGAAAACCCTCGTCCGTTAGACGCAATTGGGGATGTGGGGGAAGTTGGGAGTAGGAAATTGGAAGTAAAATGATGGAGATCAGTAAAGAGGATGAGAAAAAGGGGAAGTTGGAAAAGGGATTGATTGAAGAAGAAAGAGGGTAAATGAAGAAGAGGAAGAAGAAGGAAAGAAGCTGAGAAGCATGGAAATGGAAAGAGAAGAAGGGGTTTAGAAGAAGAAGAAGAAGAAGAAGAAGATTGTATGGAATGAAATGAAGTATGAAGCTCTGACCTCAACGAAAAAAAA
>QLSR01001487.1:1776077-1797618 GCA_031780015.1 Citrullus colocynthis
AAAAAAAAAAAAAAAAAAAAAAAAAACTTAGTTGGAAGAATTGCAGCGAAAAACCAAAGTTCAGTGAGTGGGTCCCAATCCTTCCCACCCAACCCTTCTTGCCTCTCTCTCCCTCGAGGTCTTTTCTTTTCCTTTTCTTTTTTTTCTCTTTTCTATTTTCCTAAACAAAATGCCCTTCCCCTCTTCTTTCTTAAGTTAACACAAACACATATGTGTATATATATTTTTTGGAAAAGGATCGATTTACTTCTTAACTCTAGGAGTTATATCCATTTAAATTTTAAGTTTTCATTAGTGTATAATTTTACTTAATATATTATGTTTCATTTGAAAATAAATTGTGTAATATGGTAAAATATTATTTTGATCTCTATACGTTAAAATTTATTCAATTTTAGTCTTTATATTTTCAAATGTCCAATTTCAGTCTAAGTATTTTCAGTAAATCTTAAATTTAATCACTCGAAGTTAATTTGTATCGACGTTGATTAAATAATCATAATAATATTTATGAAAAGAAACGTATTATGTAAATATATTTTTGAAATTTATAGTGAAAATGCTAATAAAAAATAACGAAAAAATCCACAATAAACTAGTAATATAGACCAAATTTAGGATTTATTAAAAGTAGAATGACTAAAATTGCAATGGATGCATTAATGGATTGTATAAATAAATTTGAGAATTTTCAACACTGGGTTCTTAAATCACGTTTGCTGGTGAGGATTCTTTCAATCCGCCTTATCTTGCATATTATTGGTGAAATTGATAGCAACATTATTGATTTGTTATTCTACTTCTTAACATGAATGCTTTTGCATTTAATCTTTTTAGATTTTGATTTGCTCTTATTTTAGGCTCTCTGTGTTTGCTTAGTGACATATTTATCAAAGGTTCAAGAACCATTATGATGTTTTTGATGCTTGATAGGGAACCATGTCCCCTATATCTTCTTTTTGTTTGATAGGGAAGTTAGATCTTTTGTAAAAAGCAAAGTACACTAAGATAAGATGGTTCAAAATCTAGTTGGAATGCTCGGCTTCAACCTCAGCCCGGGCTTGTCAACCTTGAATTGTGGTTTTTCTTCGATCAAGCTTCACATGTTTGCCTCTGGTTGTCTCTGAAGGAATCAAATTCATTTTGTAGAAGCGTGTAATCGCTTTTTGTACCAATTTTATTACAAGAATTAATTTTTAAAACAGAGTTATGAACTACAAGATTAATCATGCTTTTATAGAATTATAAGGGAATAAAATATTACCTTTGAAGAACAGTCTTCAACCTCTTCTCCCAATTCAGTTTTTTTCCTTCACAGTAGTGCACGAATGAGAATTACGAGCAAGGCACCACCAATAACGGTAGTCTTTCTACCGTTTTAAAGGCAGAGGGAGAGGGTAACTACTATCTTTCCACTCTCTAATTACATGGAGTTTAATTCTAATTTAATTTAAAATTAAAATTAAATAAATCATAATTAAATATCCAATATTTAATTTAACAAATTTGAATTATATTCAAATGTGCATTTCTCACCTAATCTATATAAATCTTATTCATATTAATTATTACCTATTGTTTTAATACGAATCTCATTCACATTAAACATAACATATAGTTTTAATGGAAATCTAATTCATATTAATTTAATATTTAAATCTTATTCAAATATTAATACTCTCATATTAGTTCAAAAATTAACTTTATATTATAATTTATTTCATATATTATTTTAACTATATCATATACAATTAATAATTTAAACATTTCAAATTCTTTTAACATTAATATCCTTGTTTAACCCATTGTAAGCTACCAAGGAGACCTAATGAACCTATTGTTATAAGCTCCAATGATCCTAGATTGATTAATTAAACTTTATTAATTGAATTAAGTCATACCACTAAAGGCTCGTAGTTGCAATCTTGTGAACTGTAGAATATTTTCTGTGTCTATTGCTTTAACCATTTTACGTAAGTCAATCCTTCATAAGTCATTCATAATTATATTTGGGTCAAATTACCATTTTACCCATATAATTACCCCTTGCTCCTTGAGTACCACTAATCTTCTAATGAACAAGCTTTTTATGATCCAACCATAAACAAAATCCTCATGAGCTAGTGAAAGGGTGAGACCTCATTGTTTAAGTTCCAGAATCAGCACTTAAGGGAATAACTTATCTACTTACCCTAAAGGCGGGAAGGAGGGACTTTTGTCTTGTGTAGGTCCCCAACTCCCCACTCGATATCGTTCCCAAAATGGTAGTCTTATTGAGTCTGCAACTATAATCACTCTCACCCACACAAACCAAAGAACAACCCTCATAGACTAGAGTTCATAACTTACTCATGATTGAAATTGAGTTACTTAAGGTCATTGTTTGATGGATATGGATGGTGAAAATAAGGATAACATTGGTTAGCCCTTTGTGAAATTTTGATCGTAAATTCACGTTCCACCAATAATTTTGAGCCATAGCGTCAACATTAACTTTTTGCTTCAACTTAGTCTCCTCGGCCTCGGCCTTCGCTCTTTGCATCAACTTGGTCTCCTCAACCTTGCCCTTAGTAGCCTTAACCTTTGGTCTTCACTTCAACTTAGTTTCCTCGGCCTCGGCCTTAGTAGGCTTGGCCTTTGGTCTTCGCTTCAACTTGGTCTCCTCGACCTCGACTTTTGCTCTTCACTTTAACTTGGTCCCCTCGGCCTTAACCTCGACAACCTAAGCTTTTTCTCTTTGCTTCAACTTAGTCTCATCAGCCTCGACCTTTGTTTTTTGCGTCAACTTGGCTTCCTCGACCTCAGGTAGCCTCGATCTTGGTCTAGGTTCTGTTCATCAGTTTTTTGTTCTCGTTCCTCTTACTCATGCTTTGTGAGGTGTGCAGATTGTTAATAGAACACTTTCTTCCCCACAAACGGCTCCAACTATTGATGTCAAATTTTGGCCAAGGAAAAATGCATCTAACCTTCATGTGATCAACGATAAATTTGTAATTTAGAGAAGAGAGGGCCTGCAAAATAAAGAAAAAGGGCTCTTATGCCTAAGTCAGTGAGAGAACTAGATAATAGAGAAGAAATCAGGAGCTGAAAGTTACCTCATCCGATGCTTTTCCCACCTATTTCTAGTTATTCTTTTCATCTTCTATTCCTTTTTCCTTCTCGAAAACATCTCCCTACACCTGGACTTGTCGAAACCCAAGAGTTTTCTAGAGCTCGACTCGACTTGACTTCACAATTGCCAAGTGCGAGCACGTGGTATAGGCTCTGTTGGAACTAGTGTATCCTAAATCTCTTGGGTCTTGTAGTTTTGTAAATCGTAAATACATTTTATTTATTGAATAAAATAAGGAGTTATTTTATCTATCTTATGCATTAATCTCAATCCAATAAACTAAGATTCCATGGTTATTTTATGTAAACTTAAACATGTATGTGGTTGACATACAAGGTTGGATCATGTTTAAGTAATAACCAAAAGGTTGTAGTATGATATGACCCACTTTGTAATTGTTACAATGAGTTGTAAAGTGTTACAAATGATTTGATATTAATTGTTCATGTGGAGACATATGGGTGGGGTATCCTATGCAAAGAGTTTGTATAAGACCAGATCGCAAAGTGTTTAATTTCTCTTTGTAATGTCGTCAATTGTAGAAATTAACATTTCCTAAGATGACTATAGGTAAGGTTGGCAAAAAAAACCACGGGGTCGGGTCCTCGCGGGGCCCTGCCCCGATCGAGTGGGGGAATCCCCGATCGGGTCGGGGATTCCCCGATTTGACCAAGGATGGGGGTCAAATCAGAGATCTTTTTAGGATCCCCGTCCGAGGACGGAGCGGGGACGAGGAGGGTATTCCTGCCCTAACCCTGACTCGGATCTCGTCCTCGCCCCAATTAAATATAAAAGCTATTTTATACATACACACACACACACACACACATATACATATACATACATATACATATATATGTGTATATATGTGTATATATGTGTATATATGTATATATATGTATATACATTTTCGATCTCACTCTCACTCTCTCGCTCTCTCTTACTCTCTCTCACTCTCTCTCTTTCACTCTCTCGTTCTCTCTCACACTCTCTCACACTCTCGCTCACTGGAGTTGGTCGTCGGGTCCCCGCAGGGACCCATTTCCTCGACAGAAAATTTTTACCCCCGTCTCCACCTACATGGCGGGGATGGGGGTAAATTCCCTCCACGAGGGCGGGGATGGGGAACCCTCCTTGCCCCGCCCCGACCCTGTTGCCAACCCTAATTATAGGTAACTCAACCTGAATCCTAAGTAAGTTATGAACTCTTGTCAATGAGGACAATCTTTTGATCTGTATAGGTGAGAGTGACCAAATTGTCGACTCAATAAGCTTACCATTTTGGGGATTTGTCTGAGTAAGGAGCTAGAAAAATATCTTCACAAGATGGAATTCATTCCTTCCCGTATTTAGGGTAAGTAGATAAATTACTCCCTTAAGGGTTGATTCCAGTCTTGAACAATGAGGCCTCACCCTCTCACTGACACAAAAGAGGTCAGTTTATAATTGGACTATTAATAGTTTGTTCATTAGAGAGATCAATGGTACTTAAGGAGTTAGATATAACTACATGGGTAAAATGGTAATTTGACCCAACTGTAGTTATGAGTAATTTGTGAAGGTTCAACTTATTGTTGATTAGTAAATTTCATGGACACAGAAATATATCTATAATGCAAAGAGCGCAATTGTAAGTCTTTAGTAGAGTGACCTACAATTAATGAATATTGATTAATCTCATATCATTGAAGCTTCTAACTATAGGTCCATACGGTCCCCTTGCTAACTCATAAAGAATTAGTATAAGAATCAAACATTTTAGTTTAATTTGAAATGTTCAAATTAATAAGGGAATTAATTGTATGTGATACAATTAATATAAAATATAGAGATACATTATAACATAAAGTTTATTTTGAGATTCAAAATTTGTACTTTATATTATAAGAGAGATGAATATTTAAATGAGATTTAGATATTAATTATATGAATGAGATTCATATAAAAACTATAGGTTAAAATTAATATGAATGAGATTCATATTAGGTTATGTGAAAGAAGATTATTTGAATATGATCCAAATTTAAATTAAATATGAGATATTTAATTAATTAATTAATTTTATTTAATTATATTATTAAATATGATTTAATATAATATAATTATGTTACTATTATTGAAAGAGTTAGCAACATAGTAGCGGAAGTAATTAGAATCTAAAGCACTCTAATTACATCAATTATGAAGATTAAACATGATGGTTTAGAAACCAAAAAGCAAAGGAGATGAACTTACTTATTGAAGCCGAAAATAGAAGCTGATTTTTTTTTTTTTCAAATCACGGACACTTCATGGACAACCTCTAGTGTCCTCAGGCCTTAGAACGGATTGTGGATCCAAGGTTGAGTTCAATTTGGAGCTCAAGCTAAAGAACACACTGTTTTTTTGCTTTTGAGTATATGAAAGATTTTTCATCAATTAGCAAGATTGCTTAACCCAACTTCTCAATTTCTTTCTTATATTTAAAGAAGAGAGCATGCATAACACATTAGCATGCAAGAAGCCAGCAAATTGGTTGTTTAATTCAACCAATTTAAAGGTGGAAGAAGAAGAAGAAGAAGAAGAATATGGTGTTTGCATGAAGAACACCACCTACTTCACATGCGTAGTGGAGAAATCCATAATTCAATTCTTAATTGCATTTTGATTTAAAATTAATTTTCAAAAAATTAATTTTAAATTAAATATATTAAATTAATTATTTCTCCACTATTTTCGGCAAATTCCAACCCGATGAATCTCTACTCATCCTAAAAATATTTAAATCTGTTTAAATATTTTTAGCTCTCTAATTTCGTCTAATTCATAATTGAACGAACAAAATATATAAATTGCTTCTCGATTGAATTTGAACATTTCAATTTCACTCAATATATTGTTCTAAGGTTTAGTCTATGAGCTAACTAGGAGATCTAATGGACCTACAGATCATAAGCTCCAAAGATCCGAAATTAACCTGCTAAACTCTTTAACCTAGTTAATTAACATTCGTTAATTACTGGGTCACTCCACTAAAGCCCAGTAGTTGCACTTTCCTCACTGTAGATATATTTATGTCCACTTGATATAACCATAATAAGTAAGTCGATCATTCACAAGTTTTTCATAATTACAGCTGGGTCATAAACGCCGTTTTACCCCTGTAATTACATCTCATTCCTTAAGTCTCATTGATCCTCTAATGAACAAGTGGTTTATGGTCTAACCAACAAATTAAATCTCTCTTGGGTCAATGAGAGGGTGGGGGCCCTTGTTCAAGTTTCAGAGTCACTACTTAAGAGAAAAACTTATCTACTAACCTAAAAATAGATTGGAGTAAATTCTATCTTGCAAGACTATATCCCCAGCTATCTATTTGATCTTATCCCTAAAATGGAAGGCATATTGAGTCGGCGAACTTAGGCCATTTTCACCTATGCAGATTAAAGGATAATCTCAAACAGACAAAAGTTCATAGATTAAAGGATAATCTCAAACAGACAAAAGTTCATAGTTAGCTCAGAATTAAGATCGAGTTACCTAGTTAATCAGGTTTGAAATAATCAGTTTTAACAATAACCGATGTTTTAAAGTAAAAGTGATTATTTCATGGTTTGGTTTTATGCAAACTCATTACATAGAACGCCCCCACTCACATATCTCTACATGTACGATATAGGATCACATCGTTTGTATCAAATACAAAGTGAGTCGCATCCATAGTGTTCCCAGGATAAGGTATCCAACCTTATTCTTATTCTATCTACTATTTTGACTATTACTTAAACTTGATCCACTTTTATGTCTACACACAAAGTCTAAGCATATAACCTATAGCCAAGGAATCTTAGTTTATTAGATCCAATAAATGCAATTCATATATTCAATAACAACTTTAATGAATAAATTTCGATAACGACTTTATTGAGAATAAGTTCCAAAAGTTACAAACAATGAGTTTTAGGACATAAAACCCAAAAATTATATTATTAATTAAACAATTATGTTGCTTCTTTCTCTCTCATAGTTTTACGTAAACAGAGAGAAAAATGGTAGAGAAAAGTTAAAGAAGAGTTCTGTGAAAAATCTCCCATCCCTCTCAAATTCTCTCTTCCTCACACAAAAACATTCGCCCTTGCCAAAAACAAGGAGAGCCCATGTTCGTTTAATTAAATTGAGTTTCTTAGCCATTTGCACACGACTAGATTTATCATTTCCGTATAAGGATGCGTCGAGAATTACTCTAATTGATCATGATTAAGCAATTTTCCTATAAAAACCCAAGTATAAGCCTTTATAGGTTTCCTGGTGAGTCCAGGGTCGAACGTAGGGAATTGTAATAACTAGGCATTGAGATTAGATTCTTGACTATGCGGTAAACTATACATGTAATATGTGCAATTGCTGTTTGTATGTGTAAAACTATACATAAAAAATTGAAAAGAATTTCCTATACTAACAATGAGGTGGATGCGGCGATGGTTAGTCATATGTCATTTAGTATCAGATAACATGCGTTGAGAATGAATGGAACCATGCAATAGAAGTAGAGTTAACGCAAGAATTAGTTGTTACCTAAGCTTTCTAAGTACAATTACATACCTACAAACTACGTTTGTGAATCCATCTCTCGATGTTTCGACCCTACATTAATCTTATTTCTAAGACACATGGTAAGTTTGCGTTGGCAAAAGATGAACTACATCTCTGCAACTCATCTGGTCTTAATACATGCTAAAGATTAATTGTCCACTCTCTCAAGCTCGACAGTCATGCTTACTACTTTTGTTTCTCAGACAAAGTTATGCAAGCTAAAAATATGCATTAATCAAGATGTAATATACTCAAAATTGCTCAAGAAAAACTAACTTTTAACATCTAACTCATTCAACATTCAAATATGGTGCAAGGTGTTTAATACGGAAATAGATGGAAGATAATAGTCAATTAAACTCATATTAAGAAAATAAATCGTTTTCACGAATGTCATTAACAAAATATAAGCAAGAAGGTGGGAAATGGAAAATAAACAGAAATGGAAGACATCAAGCCGCCACTGGCAACTTCTGGCTTCATGGAGGCTTGAGATGGTTGCTATCTGATACATAGATTCCATAGGTTGAAGATTCTCACTCACTGGAAGATGACTCTGGAGGTGCTCAGAATCCTTCTCCCAGAAGAGCTCGAAATAGAGGCTGGTTATGGTGAGGGAGAAATAATGCAGAGCTTTCGCCTCTTGAACTGGTCTCTCTCCTCTCCTTTTTCTTGAAGAAGCTTTTGGGCTATTTATAGGCGTCAAAAAGTTGATGTCATGATGACCTGACACCTTTGGATTAAATTTCCGCTACGCTGCGTAGTCTTTTCACATTGTCGACCCATTGGTTCTGCCATGATCTGATAACGTGTTATCCTTTTGCATAATGACATGACAGCTTTTGCCCAGGCGTCCGTATCTACTTTTTCTCAACGCATGGTCTCAACGCATGGGTTTCCATTTGTTCTCGCAGCAGCTTCGTCTTTAGTACTTGAGTAATTTGTACTTCTTTTCTTCTTAATCTTGCGTTCAAGAACAGAAAAGCTCATAATTTTTTAGGTATTCTCTTTTGCAAATAGTGCCAACGCATGGTGATACATTTTACATAATTCAACTACCAAAATCATGTGTTTTAGCTCTAAAGTTACTACAACTAATTCAAATGGTGACTATAATAACTTGTATTTCTACAAGTTATCAGCCCATAACTCCTCTGTTGGTTCTTCCTAGAAAATAGGAAGGTAACTTTTGTGGTGGTGTTCCCAAGAAACGTTGTTGCATTTGTTGGGGTTCGAGTTTCAAAGAATTTATTCACGGGTTCGTGACTTGATGTGTTTTCCATTACGAAGACAGTCTTCAGAGGTAGGAAACATTGTTTTCTTTTATTCTTCTCCTAAGCATGCTGATATATAGTTGTTTATCCATTTAGTTGTTCTCTGTATTTTGTTTTTCTCAAAATAAATTTAATGGCACAAGGTGATCATTCGCTTTCGCTGGGAATTCGATTCCTTCAGGCTCAGTCCATGCCACCCTTTTTTTTCGACCTTTCCCTTAAGTCTGGTATCCTATATTAGGATGACCATCGTGTGCTCTAGTCCAATTTTGTATATATATGTTGGAATTTATGCCCTAAAGCCTCGTAATTGATTAGTTAATTAATTTAATTATTAATTATGCAATATTAATTTATCCATTAATGGAAAAAATCAAGGTTGTTGCATAAAGTCTTGAACATGTATGTAGTTAACATATGGGTGGATCATGTTCAAGAAATAACCTAAAGGTCTATAGTATATGGATAAGGTTGGGTGTCTTATATTGGTGACATTATGGATACGACCCACGTTATAATAGTTACAAATTGTTCGATCCAAGTCGTTCATGTGGAGACATGTAAGTGGGGGTATCCTATACAAATAGTTTGTGTAAGACCGGACCATGAAATATTTAATCTATTTTTGTAAACCATTAATTGATGAGATTAATATTTCATAAAATGATCATGTGCGACTCAATCTTAATCCTGAGTGACTTATGAACTCTAGTATGTAAGGTCGATCATTTGATTTGCATAGGTGAGAGTCAACTCAATAAGCCTACCATTTTCGGGATTTGACTAAATGGGGAGCTAGAAATATAACTTCACAAGATGGAATTCACTCATTCCCAAATAGGCTAAGTAGATGAGTAGTTCCCTTAGGTGCTGATTTCGAGTCTTGAATAAGGGGCCCACCATCTCACTAGCCTGAGAGAGACTTAGTTTATGGTTAGACCATAAACAAATTCTTCATTAGAGAAATCAATGGTACTTAAAGAAAAGAGGTAATTATAGGGGTAAAATGGACATTTGACCCAACTGTAATTATGAATAACTCGTGAATGATCGACTTGCTTAATACTAATTATATCCATGAACACAACTTGTCTTACAGTGCATAAGAGTTCAACTACGGGTTTATAGTGGTTTGTCTCGTAGTTAATGATTGAATGTTATATTTAATTAAAGAGTTTAATTAATTAATCTTGGATCATTAGAGCTTATAATCTGTAGGTTCATAAGGTCCCTTAGCTAGCTCATCACAGACCAACAAGAATCAACTATGTCGAAAGAAAATTTTGAAATGTTCAAACTGAGAAAAAATATCAATTGTATTGGATGTACAATTAATTACATGATTTATTATAAAATTTATTTAAATAAGATTCAAATTATAACTTTATAATATGGAGAATTAATTTATTTGAATGTGATTCAAATAGTTAATTATCTATTTGAATAAAATCCATAAATAAATTAATTAATTAATTTGAATAGATTCAAATAATTAATTATTTAATATGGATGAGATTCAAATTAAAGATTATGCATAAGGTAAATATTTAAATATGATTTAAATATCTTGAACTATTTAATACTAGTTATTGCTTGGGTAGATATTTATTAATATTGAATATTATTAAATATTTAAATTAAAATCTCTGCAGAAGGATTATCCTAATAGGATTAGGAGTAACCCCATAGAGTTCTATAAATAGGGCCCTTGGGAGCCCTTATAAAAAAAGTACACTCTCTACAAGAATAATATCTACAATTACTTTAAAACTCTCCCTTTATAAATTCTCCCAATTTTTTTAGAAAAATTCTAAGAAAATTCTTTAACCCATTCCCTCTATTCTTTCGAGAAGTGGTTCCCACAAATCGGATCCTTGTCAGAGTCAAAGAAGATCTCATGTAAAAGGAAGACTACAAGGAGAAGACTATTAGTTCGAGAAGAAGATTTTGCTGGAACTATGGATCGACAAAAGTATGTTGCTCAACCTTTTCTTAATTATTTCTATTTTTAATTCTTTCAAAAAATCAAATAATGCGATCACACGCTTCTACCTGAATTCAATTTTCTTCAATATACACATATATACATATATACAGACAAAAGACCGATTTATACCTCTTGACTTCAGGAGTTGCATCGATTTAAACTATAAATTTTCGTGTGTAATTTTACATCAGTTATTATGTTTCATTTGGAAAAAAAAATATTGTGTGAAGCTTAATACTTATATGGTTAAAATACCATTCTGGTCCTTATATTTTAAAATTTGTTCAATTTTATTCCTTGTACTTTTAAATGTCAAATTTTAGTCCCTGTACTTTAAGTAAATATTAAATTTAGTCCCTCGAAGTTAATTTTTATGGAAATAAATACAATATGTGAATACATTTTCAAAATTTATAGTGAAAATGCTAATAAAAAATAAAAAGTAATGAGAAAAATTCACAAAAAACTAGTAGTAGGGACTAAATTTAAGATTTATTAAAAGTACAAGGACTAAAATTGGACATTTGAAATTACAGGGACTAAAATTGAACAAATTCCAAACTATATGGACCAAAATGATATTTTAAACTAATTATATTGACTAAATTTCTAAACTTTCATAAATGAATTAATCTAGATTCTTAAGGGTTGCTTGGGGCGATGAGTTGAGTTCTGAAATCTATAATTAATATGTTGAGTTAGGATATTTGTGTTTGGGAGCGAAATTGGTTTGTCTGGAGTTAGGATACATTAGAGGGAGGGAAGAGAAAGAAGGGAAGATGAAAATTTTCGATAAATATGCAAACTTTAATAGTGAAAATGTTGAAGTTGGTGGAGTTAATTTAACACGCACTTATGAAGTCAGTGGGCCAAACACCCTTTTAAAGAGAATTTTCTTTGAAAATTGTTCATGTGTTTACTCTAATCCTCAATTTTGTAAAATCGACATTTGGGAGTTTAATTGACTTGATTTATAAGTTTCACATGATATTCGTCGAATGAAATGTAGAAGATAGTATAAATTGATACGCTTTCAAAAGTTAATAGTTTAAATTGATATAATTGTTAGTTTAGGGTTTTAATTGATACAACCTATAAATTGATATTTACACTTTTCAACTTCCATAAAGTTTGTAGTCTCATCTCTTGAATCTGGGGTTAACAATTTAGTTTATGTACTAAATATATATCATTATACTACTTAATCTATGGCAGTAGAAAATTCTCACAAAAATGAAGTTAACATACAATAAATCAAATTGTTATAGTACTAGGATTCAAAGACTATATTACTAAGAAATGGAACGTGCGAAGACTTGGTATACAGTTTTTTAGTACAATAATGGGGGTAGAGAATTTGAACCATAGACTTCGTGGTTACTAACACACTCACATGTCAATTGAATTATGCTCATTTTGACAATTGAGCCGGTATACTTAAATGGATAAAATTGTAGATGTTGATTTGTGGTTGAAAATCCTTACTTGACATCAATTTTGTAGGAACTATAATTAAACTCTCAAATTTAAGATACAAACAAGAAAAATCAATTTGAATGTCGTTGTTTCATGTAAATGAACAATACTTGTATTAATAATAAAAGAGTAATTGGTTTGGATGTTAAAACTGCTGGTAATATTTTCAAATATAACAAAATATCATTGTTTATTAATGATAGACTATTAGTGTCTATCATTGATATTGATATATGTCTATTGTTGTCTATCACTATTTATCACTGATAGATAATGACATTTTGTCATATTTGTAAAATAAATTTGCTCATTTTGCTATATTTGAAAATAACCTATAATAAAACTAATTAACATAACCAAATTAATTATAGTAAAAATGAGGACATTTTGTCATATTTGTAAAATAAATTAGTTCATTTTGCTATATTTAAAAATAATCTATAATAAAACTAATTAACATAACCAAATTAATTATAGTAAAAATGAATATCATATTCACATATAGTAAATGTATATATAATTTCACTAGATAAGATACCAATTACAATCTCGAACGTCGACAATTCGATTTTTCCAACTCTCAATTTATTAAATAACGACAATAATAATCAAAAGATGAATGCATATGTCATTTGCTCTAAAGAGCTTTCTATATTTTTGTTAATATTTTTTAAATCTAAAAATCTAAATTTAACATAAATCTTGATTTTTTTTCTTGACTGAGTTATTAACTAACAAAACTTAATTTAATAGTTGAAGAAATCTTTTATTATGAGCCAATTTTAACAGAGTTCAATTAGTTTAGATACATCGTTCATCAAAATGTGTTTAAACTCCTAAACTCTATACATTATTAAAAGAAAAATTTTGTATTATGAAAAAAACTTATCTATTAGCATTTTTACTATACATATTTCTACATATTTATGGTGTGATTATTTAATCAATTTTGATAAAAAGTAACTTTAAAAGATTAAATTTAAGGTTTATTAAAATCGAAAAGTATACAATTAAAATTAAACAAATTTCCAACTTTTTCACAAATAAAGAAAAATAAGGTATTTCGATATTAAAAAAAATAATAATAATAAATAAATAAATAAATAAATAAAACGATAATATTTTTCAAGTTCTCAAAATTGGGGCAGACGCCGAGCCCTTATACCAAATCGGAAGATTTCCTTTACTTACAGAATAGCTCGAAGTCGAACCAGAGCTCATTTGCTCGGAATCCATGGCCACGGCGACGGTGCTGGTATCCGTCGAAATCGGAAACATGTACTGAAACGGCTTCGGCGGCGGCACTATCTCAACGCTTCCTTCCAACATCTTCACTACCGCACTCATCGGAGGCCGATCCTCCGGCGAATCCTGCACGCACCAAAGAGCCACCACACAAATTCTCTCGATCACCATTTTCCTCTCTCCATTCTCTTCAACATCACAGTCACTGCTCATATTCACTAATTCGCCCTTCTCAAACCGCTCCCATACCTCAATCGGAAACCAATCGATGCTCCCGGAAGGACCGACGGCGGCGTTCTTCCTCCTTCCCACCATCTCAAACAGCAACATTCCAAAACTGTATACATCGCATTTGTAGGTCACCGGAAAATTGAACCTCAAGAGCTCTGGTGCCGAATATCCCGGAGTTCCTCGATATTCCGTGAGAGATACATGCGTGTTGTCTTTGTTGCAGAGATTCGCGAGTCCGAAATCGCCGACTTTCGGTGAGAAATTTTCATCTAATAGAATGTTCGCAGGTTTGATATCGTAATGGATGATTTTCCTCTGGCATTCTTCGTGCATATAAGCGATTCCTCTAGCGGTTCCGATCGCGATTTCCAGCAATTTCTCCCAATCGAGTTCGTTCTTGATTTTTCCGTACAAGAATCTGTCGAGCGATCCGTTCTCCATATACTCCAAAACAAGCGCGCTCATGAATTCGTCGTAACAGAATCCGTACAGCCTGAGAAGATTTCGATGGCGAGTTCTTCCGATCGTTCCGATTTCCGCCATGAATTGGTTTTCGACTTTTTTGTCGGAGTTTCTCTTGAGAATCTTCACTGCGATCTTCAATCCGTTTGGGAACTGGCCTTTGTAAACATCGCCGAAACCGCCGGAACCTAACCGCGTTGAGTAGTTGTTAGTGAAGGCGTTGAGTTGCTGAGAGGTGAATCTGATCGGACTTTCCTCAGCGATTTCTCGGAGGAATTTCTCCATTTCCGGTGTATCTACTCCCCAAATCTCTGCCGGTGCGGGAGTGGATGTGTTTCTCCATTCTTTTACGACATCCGGTACAACTTTCTTGGCAAATTTGTAAGAGTATATGACAATCGCCATGAGAATGAGCAATCCAAACACAGAGCCGACCACCGCTATAGGCCAAATAGTTAAAATTAGGCTTTAAATTAGATTAGATTAGATTCGTTAGCTTCTAATCTGAGGATCATATCAATATTCCGGCAAGAAAGACAGACGATTAGAGAGTACTTACAGATAGCGATTATAATGGACGTTGGATTTCCGCCGCCGCCCTGCGCCGATGGAGTGGAGACTCTGAGAGAAATTAAACAAATCATTAGCCACTAAGATTAGATGATTAGGTTTTTCAATAAGATCGAAAGCTTGAAGTGAAAGACGAAGAGATTATGATAGAGTAGTTACTGGCAGAGTAGGATTATTATTCCGATCATCCAAGCCGCCATTGAAACTATCTGGAGAGAGAATTTGAAAGATGGTAGAATTATTTGATGAAGGAAGAAGGAAGAAGAGACGGGTTCGAGTAATTGGATTTCTATGGAAGACGTGTTTGGAATTTGAAGTCATGAGAGATTTGTCGGAAGAGATGGAAGAACTTGGAAGGCGTAGAATATTATTCTAAGGTGGATTTTTCCACTGACATCCCAAAGAAACATTCAATAATTTATGGGGGTAAAAGTTTATGCAGTAGTAGTTACGTGCAGCTAAGTTAAATATTTTTCACTTTTTAATTATAAAAAATAATTAGCTTTTTAGAAAAAAATATCTTTAACACATGTTAATATTTAATTGGATACAGCAAGTTTCTAGTGAGCACCTCATGCAACATTTTACTCTACCCACAATAAAAATAATCTTTTAATAATCTTTTAAAAAATAAATTGTGAGGTGACAAGTTAATAAATAAACATAGAAAAGAATACTAGAAATTTTCAGAAGTGCAGCTAAGGCCACACTCATATATTTTTTTCTTTGTTTCTTTCTTTCTTTCTTTCCGTTTATACTAATTAATAAATGTTAACGTGAAATAAGCTACAAATCCACGATATATATTTTTAGAGTTGTTTTCAAATATAGGAAAATGAGTCAAATTATTTATAAATATAAAAAAAATCAACTTCTATCGCTCAACCGATGATTGTCTATTGCGGTCTATCACGAATAAGCAGTGAAAATACATTGAAAATTTTCTATATTCGTAAATAGTTTAATATTTTTTCTATTTATAATAATTTTCTTATTATTTATACATTGAAATATTATTTTTGTCCACATATTTTGAGGTTTGTTTAATTTAGGATCATAGACTTTAAAAAAAATCTTAAATTTAGTTATTTGAAGTTTTTTTTAATCAAAATTGGCAAATAATAATAATAATTTTTATGCAAATAAATATAACACGTGAGGTTTGTTTAATTTAGGATCATAGACTTTAAAAAAAATCTTAAATTTAGTTATTTGAAGTTTTTTTTAATCAAAATTGGCAAATAATAATAATAATTTTTATGCAAATAAATATAACACGTGAACATGTTTTAGAATCTAGTATGAAAATGCTCATAGATAAATAAATAAATTGAAAAAATCAACAACAAACAATTAGTATGAACAAAACAAAAAAGATTCCTTGAGTACGAGAACTAAATGGGTCATTTGAGAGTAAAAAAAGACTAAAATTACATGAATGAACTTTTTTTGTAATAATATAATGAAAATTTAGGCTCACGATGTCAAATTCATAAATATATAAAAAGATAAATAGAAATATCCAACATATCGATCAAAATTTAATCTTTGCTGTCAATCGTCCCCATGATTTTTAAATCGCTCTAAGCACATTCCCTTTGCACTTCAACTTTTATTCTTCCAAAATAGTTTTTTTTTTTCTTTTTTTTTTAATAGCTGTTTTAAAAAAACATTTGAAAATTTTAAACATAAATTTTATATACAATGGAAACTTCTTCACACAAATTTATGGATTTTTTGGGTATCAAATGTGATGCTAATAGATTTATGCCTATTCAACAATAATAGATTTGAGAAAGATCTCTCTTTCTTCTATATGAATGATTTTCAACGATACTAGACAAGTTTTTTTTACCACCAAATCAATCAAGAGCTAGCCATTTGTATTTCGTATTTTCTCATGATTGTTGTAGTCTGCCTGTACCATTGAGAATTACTTTCTCTGCTTGTCCAAGACTCTGAACTTGTACCGCTTGTTTGTTGTGAAATTGTTGAACTCCTCCCCATTTTCATTGAATTCCAATATTGAAATGGTTTTGCTGGTGCCATTATCTCAACTCTCCCTCCAACATCTTCACAACTGCACTCATCGGCGGTCGCCCATCGGGGGAGTCCTGAACGCAGCAGAGAGCCACTTCGCACGCTCGACTTGCCATCTCCCTATCTTCCTCTCCAATGCCACAACCAACAATCAACTCTTCCAACTTATCATTTTCATAAGCATCCCACAGTTGTTGTGGGAACCAATCAGGATTCGCAGAAACAGTTGTGATAGTTGTTCTTTCTTCCAGTGATCTCAAACAACACCATTCCAAAGCTATACACGTCGCACTTGTGTGTTATTGGATAGTTAATCAACAGAAATTCTGGTGCCAAGTAACCGGGAGTGCCTCGATAGCCGCTGAAAGAGATGTGTGTGTTGTCCCTGTTGCAGAGCTTGGCAAGCCCAAAATCACCAACTTTTGGGAGGAAATTTGCATCTAGAAGAATGTTTGCAGGTTTAATGTCATAGTGAATGATTCTGTGTTGGCATTCCTCATGTAGATAAGCAAGACCTCTGGCTGTTCCAATTGCTATATCATGCAATTTTCTCCATTCAATTTGTTTTCTTTTGCCAAACAAATACTTGTCCAGAGATCCATTTTCTAAGTATTCAAAAACAAGTGCACTCATGAAATGGTCATAACAAAAACCATAAAGCCTGACCAGATTAATGTGATAAGTCCTGCAAATTGATCCTACCTCAGCCATGAATTGCGCTTCAGCCCTTTTGTCTAAGCTTCTCTTTAAAACCTTCACTGCAACATTCACCCCATTTGGGAACTTCCCTTTGTAAACCTCACCAAAACCTCCAGATCCAAGGCATGTCGAGTAGTTGTTTGTGAAGGTATAGAGTTGCCGAGCAGTGAATCTGACTGGTTTTTCTTCGGCGATCTCGCGAAAGAATTTCTCCATTGTTGGTGCATCAACTTCCCAAATAGCTGCAGGAGCCGCGTTAAGTGCCAGTTGGAGGAGGCGCAGTTATGTTCCTCAACTCTCTTACAACACCTGGTGTAGCTTTCTTGGCAAACTTATAAACACAAATGGCAATCACCGCAACAACTAACAAGGAAACCACTGAGCCCACCGCAGCTGAAAGCCAATAATAGGTTCAGCTGATGAGTTATATTCAATAGGTAAGCTAATTCATTCTAAAGTGTTGGAGAGTTTGGAGAAGTTGGGATGATTACAGTCCCACTTCATACATGGAAAGGAATTAAGAAAAGAAACTGTTCTGAAACTTTGTATTTAGTTGATCAAAATGATACTCACGTTAATGAGAAATTGAAACTTTCAAATTCATCTAGTTAGAAAATAAACTTTGTCCCATTATAGTTAGGTTTCAAAATTTGTTTCCAGATTGTAGTAGATTTTTGGATAAAATATCCTTTTGGTTTATGAGGTCTAATGTTAGTGTCTATTTGGTCCTTAAGGTTTTAACATGTACATTTTAATCCTCGAAGTTTAAAAAATAATTCTAAATGGTTCCTAGGTTAATTTGACCATTAGTTGACTAATGGAAATTTGAGATAGCATGTTATCCACTGACAGAAATTTGACGTCACATGTTGAGGGGACAAATCTTTTGATTCCTTCTCTCTCGTCCCCCATCTTATTTTCAACATCTACCTCTTCATCTTCCCGATGGTTCATTTTTCTCTCTTCCCCTATCTTTTCTAGTTTTTTTTTCCCCTTTTTTCTCTGTTCTTCTCTAGCAATACTTACTGTTGTCATCACCACTCCAACACTCACCCCT
This sequence comes from Citrullus colocynthis, assembly GCA_031780015.1. NCBI lineage: Eukaryota > Viridiplantae > Streptophyta > Magnoliopsida > Cucurbitales > Cucurbitaceae > Citrullus > Citrullus colocynthis. The sequence goes on from QLSR01001487.1 coordinate 1,794,803, forward strand.
GTACACCGTCCCACCATGGGTTGTAGTTGTCCCAATAGAAATCAAAACTCAAATATAAAAAATTTAAGTATTTCCAGTGGAGGCAATTGCTTGATGATATCCTTGAACTCCTTAACCATACAACGGACAAAACCACATAAAAAGTAAATAACAAAAGAAATTATACCAATCCAAAACCATATAAATTTAACCCATTAATTAACCTTTGAAGTTCCTGCAGAAGTAAACAATATTTTTTCCACACAAATACTTACATATATATTAGTGCAGACAAGGGCACTTAAGAGAGCATTGAAAATTGAATGAAGCACAAGCAATAAAGGTTACATATAGTCTATAGGCAGGAAAAGAAACTCAGATGGGTTCACAAAATTTAGCAAAATCAACTCAATTTGGGTATTAGGGTTTTGAAGAGATGCTATTAATGGCGGTGAAAGTGGAGATTTGGGGCGATTGGGGGATTTTGATTGGGTGGTCGGGAGGAAATTTGGAATCTGGTGGAAAAAAAAAAAAAAAAAAAAGGAAAGGAAAAGAGGGATGGAGAAGATGAGAAGAAAGAGGCTGGGAGTTGATGAAGAGAAATGTTGGAGAAAGAAAAGAATAAAAAAAGGACTAGAAAACAATTTGAAAAAGGATTATGCAATCTAAAAAATAATATAAAATTAGAAAATTTCTCCATCACATTCTGAATTTATGTGATGCATCAAATTTCTGTTAGTCAATCAAATTAATTAGACCGTTTAGTTCAAAGTTTTAAAGATAGCTGGAAATAAAACATACCTGTGAATAAGATATTTGGGAATAAGATATCGGGAGAATCAAAGATACTGTCTACTTTTCTTGAGAATAAGTAAAGCCTATATTTAGTGTTGCATGAGATATTATAAGTTTTCACCTAAATAAAAGTTTTATATTATGTTAATATTTTGTAATTACAAACAAAAGTACGGTGCAACGCTCATTCAAAATAAGGATTTTAGCAAGCAATAATATGCTAGCTCAAAATAATACACATTATTTGACAAGGGCACTAAAAAAAATTAGTGAAAACAAAATTATACAAGAAAAAATGAAAGATGAAGGAAAAAGGAAGAAAATGGAGAAGAGAAGGAAGAGTTACGTTCTGGAAAGAAATGTAAAACGCTTCTTCTCAATGGGTTTGATATTGTGTGATGCCTGAGAAATATTTTTCCAAGGTAAATAAAGAAAGCCCACCAACCAAATATAGGTTTACAAAACTTATGTCCATTCCCACCCTCTATATCCTCAAACCAAATGGCCAACGGACTAAAATATAGCTTTTGAAACCTCGATGACCAAACAGATACTAACCCAACCTTTAGAGACTAAAAGCCTATTTTGCTACAGATTTTCTAGGGTTTTTTTAGCATCAGCAGATTCTAAAAGAAGTATACTGCATACATAGACCTTTTCAACAAAATTAATAATAAATAAATAAATAAATCCCTACCAATTTACAAACTGATGCAAGTATTCTTTCATAAGTTCTAACAATGCAAGTATTCTTTCATAAGTTCTAACAAGTAATAAAAATATAACACTAACAGAGGAAACCTCTCGGCTTCAACAGACAGAGCAGTAGCACCTAGTAATTCAAATTAAAGTAAATAAAGTCTTAAACTTACATAATTATATAACATCTATTATTATTCTAACAAAGTCTTTACACATATAACATATATATATATATATATATATATATATATATATATATATATATATATACAAAATTCGTGGCGAGGCCGGAGACGAGGAATATAATCCCCGTTCCCAGCCTCGATTTGTAAATGGGGAAAGAAAATTCCTCATTCCCTTCCCCATTCTCCATGTTTCGGGATTCCCCGCCCTGCGGGTTAAATAGACATCTCTAGGTGAGGATGAGATGAGACGAGTTATGATACGAACTCAACTCATCGTTTGGGAGGCCAATATTGTATGTCATCGAATTTTATACCATGTCCACCACAGTCCACTCAACCTTCATCAAAAGCGACCATCTCACCAACTTCGACGACCACCTCGGACGACCATTTAAAACGACCAGGCAACATCCAACCACCACTATTGACGGGCAACTCCAGCGACCTCTAACGAAGGTCACTCCACCTCCACCAACTCCAATGACCATTATCTTGAATTATGGCTACTACAAATTTGAGTTTTGTTGATGGATGAGTATTTTTCTTGTTGGCGCTTGTGACATAAAACTATCAATAAAACCTTAATTTAAAGCTTGATGCACAAAATTGTCAATAAAAATACCTTTTTCGGTACAAAAGTATGTAAGTTTCGTTAAAATGTTGAAATCCTCATTTTTTTATTAGTTCATAGTATTTTTATAATTTTTATTTATAATAATTTGGTATTAATAAAATTATTTTAATCATGTAAGAAATCAAACAATTTGTATATATATAAAAACACTTCTGAGAAAAATTGTTAAACACATGAGTGTATTTATTTCAAAAACTTTTTTTTAATCAAAAGTGTTAAAATAAAAATGAATTAACTAGAAACGCCACATGCACAAATTTGTAAAATGTTTGCTTAAATTTAAAAAAAAAAAAAAATTGAAATGCATGATTAAGAGTAAACCCTAAATGCCATTTCCCAAAACTCTAGACAATAAATGTATGCTTAAAAAACAACAAAACAAAGTGCAAACTATGGTTTATTAAAAAAAGTATATATGTAGAATTATTGAATAAAAAGTTCCAAACAAAAATATCATCATAAAAGCAAATCATTTATGTTAAAAAAAAAAAAAAAAAAAAAAAAAAAAAACTTTCTTTAAA